>RJWM01021721.1:0-34830 GCA_004363535.1 Dasyprocta punctata
CATTTGTTACTGTTGATTTCTTGATGATAGCCATTCTTTTGGAGTGAGGTAGTGCCTCAGTGTTGTTTTAACTTGCATCTCTGGAATGATCAGTGATGTAGAACAAATAATTTGGTAAAAAGTTTTGTTGTGTTAAAATCTATCCTAAGAAATCACTTCCCTTACCCTCAGAACAATAATAATCCCTGATCACTTTACAGGAACTGCCTATCTAGTTTTACATCACAGTATGATGACTTTGAAAAGTTTAATTTGTCGTGAAATCAAGAATGGAAATCAGGACTGGGGATATAGCTCCGCGGCATAGGCCCTGCCAGACAAGCAAAGGTCATGAGTTCTACTCCCCTTACCAAAAGAAACAAACAAACAAACAACAACAACAGCAAAAATAGAGATCAGTAGCAATTTGATATTTTTACATGAATTGACCAACTTGTTTTCAATATTTGCACTATGCTTGCCATTGACTATATCTGTTGAGTACAAGTAATACTGGAAATACCTTTTGGAGTCAGTAATATCAGACAAAATAAAGAAGTTGTATTTGTGTCAGGAAACCTCCCTTGACTTCTCTATTATTTGAGAATGAATATGAAGTGACTTGTCCTCCTGAGGATGTCCTTGATCAATTTTTAAAGTGCAACCTTCTCAAAAGGCCAAAATATCTTAAGTGAAAGTTCATTGATAAAAACTTTTCTCATAAACTCACCTTATTAATTAAATGAAATGTAACTTTTAAATTGATGAGACTGAAAAGAAAAGACCCTTAAGCTTAGTGTATTATCGATATAATAATGTAAAACAAACAATGAGTAAGAGTAATAAGACTTTTAGTGCTAGTAAAAGAAATCAAGCTATTCACATTCAGTCATCAGTGTGTATTTCTTTAAATGGAAAAATAACATAACTATCGAAAATTAAAATGAAAAATTCTAAAGGCTAATATTAAAAACATAAGAAATGGTTGAATATAAATTTAGGGAACTAAAGGGTCACTGAGCTACAGTCAAAGGTGCTCTATAAAAAGATGTAATAGTATTTCAGAAAATATTTACATTTGGTACATTTAAAGTATATAGTTTATTTTCAGAATTAGTATAGGTGTAGAATATTAAAACTTACTGACAAGCTAAAACACATTTCTGTGGCTCCAAGTAGTCAATACATATCCAGTGTTATATGCTGTCTTAAAAAAACTAATACATGTCAAAATGAATAATTTATTCTACCTAATTCACCTGTAAGATACTCTAAGATATCCTTTATTTAAATGAGTATATAGGACTGAATTCTTGATACTTATCTACACTTACTCAGAAGGTTCTTTGGAAAACTTTTACAGCTACAAAAAACTAAACAATATTTCTGAAGGTCATTTCTTTCACAAGTTGTCTTTAATTTCAGAAGGATATAAAACAAATGGAGTTAATCTTTATGAAGCCCTTGCAAACAGTATTCATTAGTACTGAATTTTTAGACAAATAATTCTGTCTATGTAGAAGACTAGTGGAAAGTGACTCTTACTTTAATATAGAAAAATAATTGTCCTCCATCTTCCAAGAATATTTTATACCGATTGTAAGAGACTGGAGAAAAGTGCAGCTTGCATCAACATAAAATTCCTCCAGTTGTAGTCTTCAGATTTCAACTGTATTTGATGTCTAGAATATTTGAATTTCTATAATGTGTTGAAGTCCTTAGAAATATTAACTTTTCATTAAAAAATTGATGTTACTTTTCAAAAAGAAAGAACATATCCTAGCCTTGTCAAACCAATCACATTCCCTGAGAGTCACTAAAACCACTAGGAATTTACCAAGACTAGATTAAATTATTGACCCATATATGGAAAGACAAACAAAGTAAGATCTGAAGTAGATTTGGAATCATCTTAGGAACTCCATTCTAATGAGCTGGATAGTATTGAATAAGCACATTGTACATGGTAGTCTAATGTTTATTAATTAAAAAATGCTTTATTCACTCAGTTTCTGTTTATTGAATGGAAGCATATCTTGGGAACCTAAATGTAATAGAATATAGTGTGCTCCCTCATAGGGTTTATAGTCTAGTGAATAGTACTTATAATTTTTGTCTCCTATGTTTAGTGGTATAAATCTTCCGGAATTCCCTTAACTTCTAGCATATACATTCTCCATTCAACTTATTTATCATTGTCAGTGATTAGTCTCCAAAAAATCCCCCAGATTTAGGGTAACACACTTGGGCAGAGACCAATGTGGATTACAGACTTGCAGAAGAATTTTGGACTTCGGGCTTCCTGAGATATCATGGAAATGGTTGAGGCAATACTTTCTGATTAACTCAGAAAAAATGATGACAAGGTCTTTTCTTACGCCTTGTTCCCAATGCCTTGCACTGGTTTCCAAGTTCCTTAATACATATTTGAAAATAAAAATATTTAGAATTTTATATTTCCTTCAATCATTTTTTATCTGGGTGCCCTTTTAATCATCATGATTTTGAGCCAGATAGGCTCAAATAAGCAGAATAATATTAAGATTTTATCATTATTAATATGATGCTAAATTAATAGCAATACATAATTTATTGGTTTTTGTGTGTTCATTAGTTGGCAGAGTTATAAGGAGTTTATATGTACCATCGCACCTAACCACCAAGTAACCCAGGTATCATTTCATTGCCATTTTACAGCTGAAGCAAATGGAGCTAAGGGAGATTAAGAAAAATGATAAAAACCTCCCAATGAATACTTAGAAATGGAACTCAGGGTTTCTGACTCTGTAACTTACACATTTTGTGACTGGACACTCCTGCTTCTTGATCAGACTACTCCAGGACATGATTCTCTGTTTCCCATTGACACCCACTCTATTGCTAGAAGTAGTCAACTTTTAAATATTTTAATACTTTCCTAAATCAGTAACTTCCTTTACATTGTCACAGTCATCATCTTTGCATGTTTTCACTAGCTCTCTGTTTATTCACCTCCTTTCAATTATGAATTGCTAGCTTAAATTATGAGTCACATAGCTTCAGTTAGGAATTTTGATGTCCCTCGATTAGTCATCCTAAAACCTCACTTTGTATAAGTCAGGTCCCTTCTATCTGATTTGATAGATTCCTGGGTCTTTAACTGACTTTCAGCAACCTTTCTGATTTTACCCCTTCTTACATCTTCTAGTCTATCTCCATAATGGGAATATTTTACTAAACTAAACTTATATTCGCTTTATCTAAACTTAGGATCTAAACAAACTTACATTGATTTTATTCTCTGAATCTTTGGTCTACTCATTTATCATTTCAGAAGTGCTTCATCATATCAGGAAATTTTCCAAACCCTGTTTAACTATGACTTCTTAACATATTTCCTTTAAACATCAGTCCTAATTTATCAATCTCAAAATTATGTAATGTTACCTATTCCTTTTGGCCCTTTACATATTTATTCTGCAACATAATTAGCATAATTATTTCATATCCATTTACGTGATAAATATTTATGAAACACTGACATCAACAGATCCTACAATCAATGAGGTATTACAGGGTGATTCAAATGATCCTCAAATATTTTTTGTCCATCAGGGAAGCGTAAGCTTGATTATACCTAATTATGAAAAAATAAGGAAAAATCCTCATTTTCCCTAGGTAAGAACCACTGTAAGATACATCAGTGATTTGTATCAGGTTTTTGGTTTTCCCAGGTAATAAATATGCTACCTCGTGGTCACATGCCTCCTCTCTTTGGAACAGGTGGTAGAATGTAATTCTTTAGGGTATACTCTTCTTGAGTGACCTTGTGGCTTTGAATAATGGATGCACCACTCCCTGCAAGTAAGATGTTGGCAAAGATACTTAACTTTGCTATATTTAACTTTCCCCATCTGGAAAGTGTGTGTAATCATAGATCTCACCACATATGACTGTTGAGAAAGTGAAAAGGATTTCATATACATAAATCACTTAAAAATATATAGCATACGCCAGGCACGATGTTGTATAGCTATAATCTCATACTTTGAGAAGCTAAAGCAGGAAGATTCCAAGTTCGAGCACAGCCTGGGCAACTTAGTAACTAAGAGAAAACCTGTCTCAAAATTTAAAAAAGTAAATAGCACTATAAGTCCTCTACTTAAAAAATATCTACCATACTGCCATATAATAGGGGCAATACATTAGTTGTCATTATTTAATCAGTGTTACCTTAAATCATAAAATGTAAAAATATACATTTTACACTTGGTGACATTTAGTTCTACAATGATCTTATGGAAGTAAGATGTAAGACAAAGGTGTACATCTAGCCAGATAAATCAGTGCAGGGGGAGATAATTGCATTTGAAACAGACCTTGATGGCTTAGTAGACCATTAACTTTCATGTATTCAAAAACCCAGAGCTGAGAACATGGCAGAGGTCAAAGCCATGTGACATTCAATTCTTTTTCCTGTGGGGAAATGTACTCATTTTTAGGGCAAAACCTTAGATCTCAACATTAAAAAAAAAAAATTCGAAGTATCCATTGGAAATATCAACCCAATAGTAGGAGCTCAATAAAGTTTTATTGAAATGATTTAGGAAGTTATTAGAAATTTTCACAGTGCTAATTATACAAATCATTGGATTTTCATCTAGAAGGCAATTAGTATTTTTAATTATAATTCATGCACTTTGCTATTTCTATAAAATGGAAAAAATTAAATCCTACAAATGTAGAGGACATTTTCCTTTCAAAACAGTAATGTTTTTAACATGGAAACCTGAATAGACTAAGTAATTAGTAATGAAAGCACAGTTCCCACAGTAAGGATATTTTACTTCAAAAACATATCAAGGAAGAGGTTGAATTAGAAATTCTATTGTCCTTTTACCATTGGTATTACAAATGCAATATACCAGACAAAGAAATAATGGAAATAAATGTGGGTACCCTAGTATTATTTTGTAGAATATTTTAAGTATTTCCCACTTTCTGCTCATTGGAATTTACCAGAATTATTAAAGACAAATGAATCACTTAAATTAGTCAGAACCTTTGCTAAAATTTTGACCTATTTTTTCTAGAAAGTTAAAATTCAAATTAGAGGTAAGCATACATTTATTTTCTTTAGTTCTGTAGTGTTAGCTACAGCAAAGGAGAGGAGAATTAAGTAGAAATCCTTTCTGTTTTCCTAAATCTTTTCAGTAAATGTCTCTAAGTGTTTGATTTAAGTAGCTCCTATATACCTGTATTAGATAACTGTAATTGTTCCCTTCTTGTCAGTTTCCTTATAGACCTATCATTCTGTACTGAGCATCTTAGTAATACTGAAATCTCAGAAAACTTCACAGTAAGTAAAATGAATTAAAGCTCAATAAAAATGAATTAAAGCTCACTGCTTCCTATGATTATCCCCATAGCAAGGTGAAGTAAATGAGAACTGAAGGATGTTCTTTCCTTCCACACCAATGCTAACCAAATAATTCTTAGAAAACAGAATTATCTTTATAAGATTATAATAAATATTAGCTTGTATACATGTAGACAATTAAAACAGGCTTTGTTTTAAATGTTGCATATGATTCAGTATAGTTTAGGATATTTCAATTTCTTCTTCAGTACAATTTTAGAGGTCAAAACCTCTTTTAATTCTCAATTTCTCTGTAGTACACGATATGCAGGAAACTGCCTAAAATAGAATACTAGATTTTGAGCATTGTGTCTAGTAGAATATTTTCACCATGATGACAGGTTGGTTCTGTTGTTCCACTTATATGTGTAATAAATTTTCATCACGATGATCACTTGTACATTAGGGCTTTGAAAACTATACGCTTGATATGAATTATTTAAAATGTGTGCAAAATGACCCATAATAATTCTTAATCTTACTGTGGATAAAAATGAATAAAACTAAAAATCCTTTCAGAAGTTGGAGTTTAAAGGAGACATCCAAAAGTCCCTCAAAATAGGTGTCTAGATTTGCTCTGTTAGATCTATATTCTTGTTTTTGTCAATATAGTCTGATCCTTAAATCATAAATCAAGCATAAATACCCTTTGGATTATTTCACATTTTCCCTTGACATCTTCACACGTCCTCCCAAATACTGATTTATGTTGAAACAAAGAAAGTAACCTCAATTAGACAAGTTTTATACATTAATTGTCAGCAGTCACATTCACATTAGCAGTGCATATTCTGGTTCCTTTAAATTTGCAATTTCCTTCTCCTGTAATAAATTTTAATCAGATACTTTGCACCGAGTTACACTCTTGTCTGAAACCTTCCAAAGTGCTGTAGTTGCCAAGGAAACCATTTCCTTGTTATCTGTGCATTCAGCACTGTCTCACTGTCTGGCTCATTTTTCTCATCTCTTTCACTCTTTCCATGACTCAACTGGAAGCTTTATGTCATTGCATTATTAAAATAAAACATGTCTCTCTCCTCAGAGTATGATGTTCATTTAAAAATAGGGAGCACAAGTTTCAAACCTGGCTTCTTAGCCATACTATATTTTTGTTTTTGAAAAATAAAGGAAGAATTAAAAAGATAAACCTGACTTTTGTTTCATATTTGCTTTTCACTGATAAGCTGAAATGTGTATGAAGTCTTCCTTTGATCTCCTAAGTATACATAAGTTCTGTGAATGTCTAAAACATGTACACTTTGACTAGCTTTAGCCAGTCTCTTTGCAAATATAATATAAAAACAAAAATGTGGAAAAGAAAGCACAAACATGAAATATATATATTATATACATACATTAATGTTATATATAATACATACATATATTAAAATTATATATAATAGGAGATGGGTAAGTTAAACATTTTCTAAATACTTGTTTTCCTGCTTACTCTTACATTCCTTTTTGCTCCTCAACATTTTGTTTTGAAAGAATACTTTATTTTCAACTTTGAGCAAGATACATACATTAAATGAATACAATTCAATTAAGGAAAGAATTTCCAACACTCTTTTCATAATTGAATATTTCCCTGACCAGCTGTACAGGCTTGTCAACATTATGAATTCTACAAACATGAATAGATTGTTTGGCATATGAATATTACTTATTGAAGATAATTGTAGAACCATCATTTTATTAGTTCTTTTTTTTTTTTTTTTTTTTCCTCCGGCACCGGGGATTGAACTCACAACCTTGCGCCTGCCTGACATGTACATAAGCCACTGAGCCAAACTCCTGGCCCTCATCATTTTATTAGTGATAAAAATAAAACACAGAAAAGTATGTTAGGCATAGACATTTGATACGTACATGTAATATATGTACCCTACTTTCTAGTTACATCATCTACATCTTATGAAAGTACACAGGGTTGCCGGGTGTGGTGGCGCACGCCTTTAATCCCAGCACTTAGGAGGCTGACGTGGGAGGAGTGTTGCAAGTTTGAGGCCGGCTTGGGCTACAACGCGAGCACAAGACCTGCCTGAGCTGCATAGTGCGACCCTGCCTCAAAACACTAGGGCTGGGAGTTTGGCTCAGTGGCTTAAGTGCCTGTCTGGCAGGCACGAGGTTGGGAGCTCCAGTGCCTCCCTGGTGCCTCCCTCCCCAAAAAAACGAAGAAAAAAAAAAAGAAAGAAAGAAAAGTACACAGGGCTGTTATAAGTAATTAATTAGACATTTGTTATGAAAAACACTATAAATTACAAAGTTCCAATAAGTTGAATTTGTTTTTCTTCAGGGTGTAGACACACACACTGGTAAAAACACATACGTAGGCATATTGTAAAACAAATGAAACACTGAAGTAGTACTGACTCCAGCTAGCCAACTTTATTAGATTGGTAATTATTAATCTGCTTTTTTATTTTAGTTAGCTAAGTATCATTTTCATTGATACATGAAAATAATAGTGTTGTACATACTATGTGATATTTTGATACATGTGTACACTTTGTGTTTTAATCAAATTAAAATCTCTGTCTCTCAGGTATTTATTATTTATGGAGAAAACTCAAAAAACTTTCTTCCATTTCATTGAAATACATGTTATTAATCATTATTTGTAGTTATCCTACTGCACAATAGCACAGCAGCACTTCCTCACATCTAGCGCTCATTCAGAGCTATCCTTCATTCTTTTCTCATCGCTCGGTCCCTCATACACTTGCGGTCCTCTGCTAACCACCATTCTACACTGGACGTCTGTGAGATCATCCTCTATGTGCTCCGCAGAGTGAAATTCCACTTTCTCTGTCCTTTTTTTTTTTTAATCTAGTCTATTTCATTTGACATAATGATCTTTCATTCTATCAGTGTTACTCTTTTGTCCCTATGACCAAAAGTCTGAGAAAGAAACAACCTAAAGCAGGAAAGATTTATTTTGGCTCATGGTGTTAGCTGTCTCGTTTCACGATCTTTGGCTTCCTTGTTTCTCGGCCTGTGATGCGGCATAGGATCACAGCAGAAGAGGACCCCAGAGGAAGACTATACTTTATGGTGACCAGGAACCAGAGAAAGAGAGAAAACCAGAGAAGAATGGTCAGGAACATGGTATTTCTCCAAAGTCAAGTCTTTCTAACCAACACCTTCAACTAAGCTCTGCCTTCTAAATTTCTATCACCTCCCATTAATGCCTTCAAAATGGAATTTTATCAGTGTGTTAATCCACGGATGAAGTTCGAGCCCTCATGACCAGCCATCTCCTGACAGCTCCACATACATACACATTATACTACTTGGGAATATTTTAAATCTAAACCATAGCACCATTTGTATTGTCTCAAATGACAGGATTTTATACTTTTTAGGGCTACATGATATTCCACTGTCTACTACATTTTCTTTATCCATTCATCAGGTAATGAACATTCAGTTTCTTTCCATGTCCTGTCTATTGTGAACAGTGTTACAAGAAACCCAGGAGTACGCATGTGTCTTGTACTAACTGATCTAATTTTCTTTAGATAAATAGCATTAGTGGGTTGCTGGATCAAGTGAAATTCTGTTTATTTTGCTTTATTTCCCATGTTTTTGGTATCTTGTCCAAAAATTCTTGTCTATTTCAATGTCTTAAAACATATCAGTGACTTTTTCTGGTAGTATCAAAGTTGTGGTCTTACATTTAGAGATTTAATCAATTTAAATCAATGATTAAGTCTTTAATCTATTGATGAGACAGATTTCCACCTTCATCATATAATACTTGAACATTCAATTTCTCCAGAATCATTTCTTAAAAGGATTCCTTTCTCCAGTGTATTCTTAGCAACTTTGTCAAGAAACTTACTTGGTTAAAGATAGTGGATATGCATCTGGGCTCATTATTCTCTTCTATTACCTCTGTATCTGTTTTATTATCAGTATCATGACATTTTGATTTATACAGCTTTGTAGTATATTTCAAGATCAGGGAATGTAATGATCCTCCTGCTTTCTTCTTTCTACTTGATATTACTTTGACAATTCAGGACTTAGTGATTTCATACATATTTTAGAATATTTTTCTGTGTCTGTTAAGAATGTCATTATTATTTTGGTAAGTTTGAAGTGAATTTGTAGATTTCTTTGGGTAATATGGATATTTTAACAATATTTAACAATATTGATTTTTTCCATCTCATTAATCTAGAATATCTTTCTAATATTTCATGTCCATTTTAAGTTAATTCATCAATGTTTTATAGTATCATTAATCTTTTAATTCTTTGGATACACATTTATTTCTGCTAATTTAACTTTGTGAAACTAATGGAAATGTTATTGTTCTTTTAATTTCTATTTCAGGTAATTGAATGTTAACACATTGCAACATTACTTATTTTTGTATATAGATTTTATGCCCTATAAGGTTGCTAAATTTGTTTATTAATTCTAGTTTTTTAGGTGGAGTCTTTCAGGTTTTCCAAACATAAGGTTATATCATGTACAAAATGTGACAATTAAAATGTCTTTTTGCTAATCTGGGTTCTCCTTATTTCTTTTGCCTGATCGCTATATCTAGGATTTTCCAGTACTGTATTAGATAAAATTTGTGCTGATTCAGATTTTAGAGAAAAAACTTTTCACTGTATATTTTAGCTATTAGCTTATTACTCATGGCCTTTCTTATGCTGAGGTAGCTTCTTTCACTAATTTGTTCAGCATCTGTATCATGACAGAGGTTAAATTTTATTGTATTTTTTATGCAACTATTGAAATGATTATATGGTTTCTATTCTTCATTCTTTTAAAGTGATACCCCATGGTTATTTATTAGGATATCTGAACCATCCTTGCATCACTGAGGTGAATCTCACAAGATTATAGTCAGTAATCTTATCATTCTGTTGTCTGATTCAAATTGCAGTGATTTTAGTGTTAACGTTTTTTGTTAGTGAGGATGTTTTTGATAGGTATATTCATCAAAGGTAATTGTAATTTTTTGTGATTTTCTTTTTACATTGGATTCCTGTAATTTTCCTGTGAATTCTTGTAAATTTCCTGTAATTTTCTTTTTACATTGTATTCTTAATCAGGTTTTGGTGTCAAGGTAATGCTGGGTTTGTAGAATGAATTCGAAAGAATTCCTTCCTCTTCAATTTCTTGGAAAAATTCAAGAATACTTGGTATTCATTTTTTACATGTTTAGTAGAACTCAGCAGAGAAGTTCCCTGGTCCTAGAATATTTTTGTTGTTGGTAAACTTTAATACTGATTCAATCTTACTTTTTAGTTTTGGTCATTTCAAATTTTTGTATTTCTTTATTATTCAATCTTGTAAGATGGAAATGTCCAGGAATTTGTCTATTTGTTCCAGATTTTCAGATTTGTTGGCATTCATTTACTCATAACAATTTCTAATCATCCATTTTATTTCTGTGTTATCAGTAGAAATGTTTCCCTTTTCATCTTTATTTTACTTATTCTAGTTTTTTTCTTTATCTTAGTTTTCTAGCCAACGGTTTGTCCTTTACTTTTATTATTTCCAAGAACCAGCTAGATTTTTGTTTAACATTTGTATATTTTAATTTCTAATTTATATACTTCAGCTTAAATTTATAATTTCTTTCATTTTATTAATCTTGAGTTTAGTTGTTCTTATTTTTCATGTTCTTTAAAAAGCAAGAAAGGGTTGTTTATTTGATATCCTTCTACTTTCGCTTTGCTTTTTTTTGAAGAAGAAGCATTTATTTCTGTAAACTTTCTTTTTAATACTGTTTCTCTGTGTCCTATAGGTTCATGTATCTCCATTTTTATCGACTTCAAGAAAATTTTAATTTCTTTCTCATTGTCCTCTTTGACCCATTAAATGTTCAAGAGAAAGTTATTTTTTTTCATTTATATATCATTTCCAAAGTTTGTCTTGTTACTGATTACTAGTTTTGTTGCAGTGTGATTAAAAAAAATGCTCAAAATGAATTCATTTCTTTTACATTTCTCATGATTCTTTATGTGACCTATCCTATAGTCTATTTTGGAGAATGTTCTCATGGTAGACAAACAGAATGTGATTCTGCAGTTATGGGATAAAAATTCTCTACATGCCTATTAAATTCATTGGGCCTGGAGTAAAGTTTAATTGTTTTATTTGTTGATTTTTCCTTTAGGTCATTTGTTTGTTACTGAAAGTGTAGAAAAATTCCTATTATTATTGTATTTGAGTCTATCTCATCTTTTAGAAATACTAGTATTTAATTTACATATTTAGGTACTGCACTATTGGAAGCATATACACTTAATAATTCTTTTTCTTTTTGTTGAACTGACCCCTTTGTAATTTTACATGACAACTGCATGTATACAAATATAAATTACACATTTAGGTGCTAATGTGTTGGGAATATGCATATCTAATAATTTTTTACTTTTGTTGAGTTAATACCTTTTTCATTATAAGTTCCTTGCTTTTTAAATGATTTTGATTTATTTTATACTAGTATGACTGTTGCTGTGTTCTTCTGGATTGCATTTGCCTGGTATATGATATTCCATCCCTTTCAGTCTGTAACTGAGGTGAAATGTAGAGGTGAAATGTGTCTCTGATAAACAATTTAGAGTTGTTTTCTTTTAATCTATACAGTTACTCTATGTCTTTTGATTAAATGATTTAATGTATAGGTTAATTATTGATAGAAAAGTTCCTACTGCAGTCATTTTGAAAGTTGCTTTCTAATTTTATTGCAGTTCTTTTCTTTCTCATTTTATTACAATCTTCTACTACTGTTTTAATTTCACACTAGTTTTGTTTCTCTCGTCTAGGTTTCTACTTTATGATTATCATGATATTTACCAAAATATTTTATTATAACAAACTACTTTTAAATCATTTCTCTAAATTTTTTTGAAATTCATTGAGTTTTCCTGAAACAGCTATTTTAGATTCTCCAGCTGAGAGTTTGACCATGCAGATTACTATCTAGTCAGTTTTTGACATCTTATTTTGACTGTTAAGTGAGGTTGTGGTTTCCTGAAAGGTCTTGAGTCTTGGTTATCTTGGTTGTGATGTTGTCTGTGCACTCAAGGGTTAGATATTTGTTCTACTCTTTGTAATATGGCTTTGCATGTGCCTTAAAAATTCTAAAGAGGCTGCTCATTTTCTCTAAGCGTGTAGGCATTTTTGCTCTGGTAGCCCTAGAAGGAGATCTAAGTCTGGCTTTGCCAGGTGCATGTTGTTGTGGTTTCACTGTATAAGCACTAGAGGGAGAGCAAAGCTCAGGCTTCTCCCAAATCCATAGTCACTCAGCATAAAGCAGAAGAAAACCAAAGAAGGGTTATCCCTCCTCTCAGACCTTTGCTCAGAACAGAGGTAGATTCAAACACCTCATCCATTGTCACTGAAGGATTCCAGTCAATTCTGGGCAAAATTACCATGGAAAGCTGAGTTCCAGTGTCTTATCCTACCCTTGGGAGTGCCAATATTATCAAGCTGTGTCACACACTTATCAGAAAACCTACTAAAACCTTCATAGCACTGAAGTAGGATGTTTGCTATGGACTATTTACTACTAAATTGGACTTGTGACCTAAGACAACTACAGTCGCTGGTAATGCTGGCCAGAATGGAAATTTGAGAGACTAGTGACACATGCTTCCACTTGGCACCAGGACTATTTACTATTCCAGAGTGGATAAAGAAAATGTGGTATGTATATGATGGAGTACTATATAACCATAAGAAAGATAAATTTGACTCATTTTTCAACAATTGGATGTCCTTTGTATCCATAAGTCTAAGTAAATTAAATCAGAAACAGGTTAAATATCAAATGGTTTCTCTTTTATGAGAAACCCAAAATACAGTTTAAAGAGCAAAATAAAAGAAAGATGATAGGGAATAAGGAAGTAGATGTTGTGAAATAGGAAGGACAGCCTGGGAAAGGGGGAGATGGAAAGATGAGGTGAAGAATGGGAAATAAAAAAAATCAAGATGTAATACGTACAGGTATCAATTCTCACAAGCATATGCTAATACAGTTTTGAAATAAATAAATAAATAAATAAATAAATAAATAAATAAATAAATGTTATCCCATCTTAACTGTAAGCTCTGACCCCAGAAATCTTATGCTGGTGTTGTTGACATGGTTTTGTTTTCTGAGACAATGGAGGATATTTAGTTACACTGTTGGATAGGTGACCAGGTCCCTGTATTCCTTTGAAAGGCACACACACTGTGACCTAACTTCCTTCCACTAGGTCCACATCTTAAAGGTTCTGCTGCCTCCCAACAGTACCACGGCTTGGTGACAAGGACTAATATATGGACCTTTGGAGGGACATTTTAAATCTAAAGTACTTTTTTTCTATGACATTTATATAAAAGGAATTTTCAACTCAAGATAAAGCCAAGTTGTTCTTCCAAAAGTGAACAGTTGATTGATTTGGGAAGAATGGAAAATGTCCAGACCATAAGTAGCAAGGCAAAACACGAGTCAATAGTTTGGACAACAATTATCTTCAAGGGGTAAGCTATTGTACGTTTCTGATTTAATGTTTTGTTCTGTTCTTTATATTTTTATAAAGAATGTGCTGTGCTTTATTAATAGGCAAAATGTGTTAAAAATAAGAAATGAAGAACTTACCAGGGAATGAAGCTTTAAGTCCCCAGAACAGAGAAAGCAACACCTACTACAAACTAAAAACATAAATGAGAATTAGCACAAAATGTTGCTGGGGTTGGCTCAATTTCTATTACTGATGGATCAGCTCAGCAGTTTCCCGGGGACCTCAAAGGAAACTCACAGTGACATAAAAGAAATGTGGTTGTGCTATTATTCACATGCTTCTACATTTTTCTCTTTTGTGTTTGCCCTCAACAGGCAACTATTAGCGGTGAAGTCTAGTCTGTAATAAGCTTCATCAGAATCTATACATTTTCCATCTTTTGTACAGAGCCCTGAGCACAAAGTATCCAACACGTTTGCTTATCAGTTCTTTGATACTTGGCAGTCTTTTTCACTGAAGTGTACACAGGTGTTGTCTGCCAAAGAGCTTCTTTGAAACAGCTTAACTAATTCTAGATTTTGAACAGGTCCTGAATCCTAAAGAATCCCAAATGCTAATCTCTGAAGAGTCACGTTTCACAAATTATAAAAATGCACCAAAAGATACTCTTCAACAAATTCTAAAGTCTAGATGTGAAAGGAAGACAATAAAAGAAATAAGAAGAATTAGTAGTGTCTTATTTATGTTTTTCATTGCTTTGACACAATATCTGATGCCTACCCATCTAAGGAGGCAGTGTTTATTTTGGGTCAGTTGAGAGAAGTTTCAGTCCATATTTGGCAGACTCCAAGGCAGGGTGGTATGGCAGAGGGCACTGCAGAGCACAGAGAGCTCATGCCATGGCAGTGGGAAGCAAAAGAAAAAAACCAAAACGATCAAGGAAGGAGCAGGGAAAATGAAGACCCCAACCGTGTCCCCACTGATCAGCTCCTCAGCCCAGGCATCAACTCTCAAATCACATTTAGCTAACGATGATCCACCAGTGAGTATCACGGCCTGTGATCCAATCATTTTCTCAAAGCTCCACTTATGAGCGCATGAGACTTTGAGGTTTCATATGGTTATAAACCATATAAGTAGTCAGAAATAATTAAATAAAACATGAGACTATCTAAAAGCAAACTGTACTTTGGAAGGAGGAAGCAGAATAGTTTTGTGTGTACACTAAAGGAGCTCATATTGTTCCATTTGAAGAGGAACATACCAAGGTTTCTGTTTACTTTTCAAAGATCTCATTTGAGCCTCAGCAATTAAGACAAAATAGCTGCAATATGCTCCCCTTGCCGTTATCGGTGACATTTCCAACCAAAACTGAGCAGTCATGTTTTTGTTTTGTTTTATTCTTGAAGAAAAAGGAATCAATTTAGATTTTTATAAATTAGTACTCAGTTTTTCTTGATATTGTATTTTCTCTAGGGATTACTGTAAAGAGTAGACTCAAAGAAATAAAACCAATAAATATCAATTGTTGGAAATCATATATTACTAAACCACTTTTTTTTTTTCTTTTTGAGGGTGGTGCAAAGTCTCACTATGTGCCCAGGCTGACCTTGAACTTGTGATCCTCCTACCTCAGCCTCCCAAGTAATGAGATTATGGGTAGGTGCTACAATGCCTGGTCTAAACCACCTATTTTGACTTTGTTAAATTGGAATTCCATTGCTATTTTCACCTAGAATTCAACTGATCTTTTCTTTGTCCTGTAGAGTTTCTGTAGATGAACATGTTTTTGTCAGTATAATCATGACAATCTACTTCAGAAAAGTTTAAAATGAAAAAAAATATTTAAAAATCAAAGATTAAAATGTCAGTTTGGCCTATAAAAATACACCATGCCTTTAGGATCAAACATATAAAAGCTAAGGAAACTGTGTTGGATGTGTTATAGACAGCTGAGTTAGATAGAAATATTATAGGCAGTTAGACAGGGCTAGGCCCTTGAAGAAGCCAGCACGGAGAACCAGATGTCTTGTGACCTTGGAGGAGACAGACACCTCCCACTGTGGGTCAAATCTTAAAACAAAAGGCAAAACAAATGCAACCACGCCCTAAGTATAAACATCATGGGTTGATATTCTAAATAGATATGCATCACCTTGAGGAATCCAGGAGTCACCATCCCAACCCCCTACAGAAAGAGTCACTGCTCTTTAAGCATGCCCACTTGCTATGTGACTTGCTTCCCCATGTGTCCCTGATTTGGTCAATTTTACCCAAACAATTAATCTTATTAGGTGACCACAGTTCTGTTCCACCTCATGCCCATCTGCCTTGTGAGTTCCCATTTTTCCCCATTTTGGACCCATCTCATCTCATGGTTCTACTCCATAAAAGTCCTTGGGAAAGACAGAGTCTTTGGCAACCCACTCAGGACCCCTTCTGTGTCTCTCTCAGACAAAAGCTTTCGTTCTCTCAATAAATTACTCTACTCTTAACCTCCATAGATCCTAAAATTCCTTCTTCAAATTTAGAGAACATGAACTTATATCAGTCATCTAGCAGGTTGGGAGTTTCATTCCCCCATATCATTAGCATAATTATAAGTAAATAAATGATAGACCTTAATCCTGAATACTATTTTATCTGTACTCAGGGGACTAAAGCTATTTTTATGGTCTATGTGTATTTTAGAGTGAAGGCAGATTTTTGAGAGTGACTAGGCACGTTTTTGTGCTACTGGAGTCATTTTTAAATTTTATTTTATTGTAGAAAATACACTTAAGATGTACTCTACTCCCTTAACAAATTTTTGATTGGAATATATTAATTTTGACTATTGGTACTATGATGTACTGTAGATCTGGGTTTATTCATTTTGCCGGCCTGGAAATTTCTGCTCACTGATTAGTAGTTCCCCATTCCCCCTTCCCTAAGCTATTGACAATGATCATTACAATCTAATTCTATGGAGCTGACTCTTTTAGATCACACATAATTGGAATCACACAGTACTTGTCTTTCCATGACTGGTTTATTACATTTATCATGAGGCCCATGCATTGTGTCATGTTTTATTTGCCTGAATAATAATTAATTGTTTGTGTTTACTACATTTAAAAAATATCATTCATCTGCTGATAATAGTTATGTGAGTTGTTTCTATATCTTTTATTATGATTTACTTTTTTATGTGACAAGTCACTTTGCTGCTCACAGAATTCTGTTTTTGAATTTTGATAATTTGATTTTATTCATTTTGATGTGTATTTCTTTAGGTTTATCTTATTAGAATTCTTTATGCTTCTTGAATCCACATGCCTATTTCCTTTTTCAGATTTGGGGATTTTTCAGTTATTACTTCAAATAACCTTTCTGTTCCTTTTGCTCTTATAATTCTAGGACTTTTGTCAATATTTTTCTTAATGAGTCCAATAACACCTTAAATTTTCCTCACTTCTATTTTTTTTTCTTTTTACCCTCAATTTATTATATCAGCAAACTATTTATCAGCAAATTATTTTTTAGTTCTCCACTTTTTTCTTCTACTTGATCAAATCTTTTATACTTTTCACATGAGTTTTTCATGTCAGTTATTGTGTTTTTCAGTCCCATGACTTGTGCTTGGTATATTTTCATATTTTCTAACTCTTTGTTGAAATTCTCACTTTATTCTCTTGTTACTGATAAGCACCTTGGAATATTAGCTCATATTATTTCAGATAAATCCTATCACTCCATTTCGTTAGGGTTGGTTTCTGGAAATTTACCTTTGTACTCATTTTGGAATATTTTTGCTTAGTTCTTCATTTTTCTTTACTTTTTGTGTTAGTGTTG
The DNA here is from genome assembly GCA_004363535.1 of Dasyprocta punctata. Lineage (NCBI taxonomy): Eukaryota > Metazoa > Chordata > Mammalia > Rodentia > Dasyproctidae > Dasyprocta > Dasyprocta punctata. The sequence continues at coordinate 17,695 of RJWM01021721.1, forward strand.
GTCTATCACAAAAATCAGGCAACTTTCAGATTCTTCATGGTCTTTGTATGTACAGAAGATAACTCCCACCACATGGCCAGATTAGTGATTCTGGTTTCATCTTCCAAAATTTCCCTCAACACACACATACTATCAGCACCATCACCACCACCACCACCACCACCACCACCAAAGGAGTAGTAAGCAGCTGTGGTTTTTGTCTGCTCTTTGCTGAGACAACGGGTGGGAGTGGGGGAAGGACTGAGGCATCTGCCAACCTGATCTTTTATCTGCATTCTCCCTCAGCTGGTGAGACCATGCTGGGTCTTTAGAGGCACTGGGCAAGTCAGAGGTTTGTGACTGGTGAAAGTGATTCTAGTACTTTGTGAAGGTCCAGAGAACTAGGGATTTTGGATATACTGATCAAGTCTCTCTCTCCATAAGGGGAAACTAACAGCTGGGAATTTTGATTTACTATGTAATAAATGTGTGTGTGTGGGAAAGGTAGGGAATCAATTCCACCTACTACTTCAAGCCAGCTCCTTGGTTGTAGTCTAAGCTGCTAAACTGAACCAGACCCATCAGAGCTCCAAGACTGGCAAGGCAGTATTTGGTCCTCCAAAGAGACCCTAACAGAAGTTGAGATGCTGGACACAGGCATTGAACCCTTCCCTTCCCTGAGTAAACCTGGGAATTGGGTGGGTGAGTAGGGTCTCACTCTATTCTTAGAAATTTGTGCAGATTTTCAGGTAAGAGGGTGTCTTAAATCTGTCTATGGGCTTCAGTGAATTTGGTTTTATATTTTCCAGAGTGTAGGAACATTTCAAGAAATTTGTCCATGAATTATTGCTGAATTAATGTACTTTTACAGGAATGGAGGGTCCAGAACTCCTTATCTGCTCTCTAGACTAGCTGGAGACTTGTTTCAAATTTACACATATTGATTATATAGAGTAATGCATTTCATTGTGACATTTTCATGCATGTTTAACATATTTTCATCATATTTGCCTACCATTTCCATTTCTTATGGTCCCTTTCTCCTTTCCTTGGTCAATTTTCTCTTCTCTACTAGTCTCTATCCTGCCTTTATATCATCCCTTTTTGAGATTCTGCATATGAGAGAACAATGTGATACTTATATTTCTGAGTCTGGCTTACTTCATTTAACATGATGATCTCATTCCCAACAATTTTCCAGCAATGACATGCTTTTGTTCTTTTTTATAGCTGAATTGTGCTCTATTGTGTATATTTACCAAATTCTCTTTATCCATTTATCCACTGATGTGCACCTAGTCTGATTCTATAACTTAGCTGTTATGAAATCTGAGGGGACAAATACAGATGTGCAAGTATATCTATTGAATTTGGATTTTAATTCTTTATGGTATATATTGAGGAGCTGTTTCATTTGCAATGCTAGATCTTTTTGTAGATTGTGTGTGTGTGTGTGTGTGTGTGTGTGCACATGCTGGGGATTGAATGTATTATTATCATTGATATTATTACTTTTACAATTTGATACAGGGTCTCACTAAGTTGCTAAGTTGCACAGGTTAGACTAGAACTTGTGATCCTCTTATCTTGGCCTGCTTGAGGGATACAATTACAGGGGTATACAAAGCTTGTGACCTATTTTTAGTTTCTTGATCTGATCATATTGATCTGATGGAGTCACTTTTAATGCAAGGAGATCAGTATATGATTTATTTCATGACATGTATTGTTTAAATGAAAAACACAAGCTTTACTGTGGAAGCGCCACAGGTGGAACTCTCTAGCTGGAAAAGAAATACATAAGGGTTTAGGCATGTGAATGAACAATACCAACTGGTTTAGATTTATGAATGAAAAAAGGAGAAAGTAGATACAACATATCAAAGAATAAATTAAATTCATCTATTTTTAAAGTATTATTTTTATCATTCCAAGAGAAATTCTCAACAGAGTTGTCTGGAACTGAATCAAAATCTTTTTGTTTATCATGAAGGTTATGTGATGTTAGCAATGAGAGAATGAGAGAATACTCAGTAGCAAAGGGACAATAAGAGATTTTAAAGGAATAAAGTTGAGATAGAAGCGTCTATAACTTGTGAGTAACTGTATTTTAGATATCTGGTTTGAAATTCAAACATCATTCTGCATCTATCTCTATGATTGATTTAAGTCATCTCAAACAGTAAGCTAGATTTTGAAATCTACTTTTCACAAAGCCTTTAACATAATACAATATACGTAGTAGGCATTATATTGCAGAAAATATTTTTATCAACATATTCTGAACTCAGTGTTCATGTTCTGCATTATAGCTATATACCACCATTTAATAATAAACAATAAAATTGGAAATATCTTTTCAGAGTTATTCTATTTCAGACTTCTACTCAAAGAATCTACAGGTAATCTACTTACTTCCATCTCTGGAAATATCCTACCTATAATAAATTCTTTATTGGTTATTTATCCAGTTATATTTTTTCTTTTACTTTCATTTCCTCTCTGCTTTGTTTCATTTTAATTTTGTCACTATCTAAGGAAAACCAAAGTCTTTGCTAACACAAGTAGGACCTATTTGAAAGGAGTTATTTTCAAATGGGCATTTTCAATTCATCATGAACACATTACTCAAATTCTTAGTTCCTTCATGTTGTTTGGATTAGGAAACAGAGCAGAAATGATCTGTTCCCTGAGTTATAATTAAACACACTGAAGGAAAATTTCTTCACTCGGTGATGTCCTACCTACTACTCTCACTCTTTGAAGCAACTTTCTTTATTTGACTCGTGGATTGGGGCAATGCAGCAATGGTTCTGGATTTTAAAAAGTGAGTGCTAGAGCTCAAAAGGTGATGGTACTGAGTAGCCAACAAACACTGATTTCAAATGAGGGGAAGAAATGTCTAAAAGATACAATGTAAATCATAAAGTTCAATATTTACTTTGATATTGGCCAACCTTTTTTTTACTGCTTTCTTTGCAAAGTTTTGATAGTTAAGACCAAAAAACAGTCCCAACTTGTGTGAACAGAACAGTTACAACTATACTTAAGAGTTAAAAGATGATTGAGAGATTTTCACCAAGTTTTATAACAAAAAGGATCCAGACTGTATGATTTTCAGAGGATACATATGCCAAGGACTAAAGAAAAGGAAGGGTCATTATCAAAACCTAGCTTTAAGAAGCTGGACCAGCTCAAAACATGCATGTGTTAAAAATATAATTTGAAAGATTGTTTCTTATGTAATGAGGCTGGGACAAGCTGGTCATCTAATTTGACTGCTTGGCTTATAAATAGTTTCCTTGAAGTTAGTCTTTAGAACAGCACTCCCTAACAGCACTCCCATGGTTTTTCCATGGATGAGGTGGAGTTTTCTTTTCCTTTCTTTCTTTCTTTTTTTATTACTATATTTTTGTGGTACATAGTAATTACTTTTCCCAACACTAACATCACTGCCTCAGCTCCACCTCAGATTATCAGGCATTAGATTCGCATAAGGAAATTCCAACACAGATCCTTTGCCTGTGCATCTCACAATAGGGCTTGTGCCCTTACGAGAATCTAATATCCCCATTAGTCTGACAGGAGTCAGAGCTCAGGTTGTAACGAGCACAATGGTGAGTAGCTGGAATACAGATGAAGCTTGCTGTCTTTCTGGCCTGGGGTTCACCTCGTGCTGTGCAGCCCATTTCCTAACAGGCCACAGACAAGGAGGGATCCCTGCCTTAGAGCTTTTTTTTTTTTTTTTTCCTAGAATGATTCACATTACTGCCTATCCACTTACCCAGAGCCAGAGAAGCCAAGTGTTTAGATTGACATAAAGTCTTAAAAATGTCCTTTGTTTGATTGTTCCAGCTTTTACCTTACTGCAATTTTGTTTTACATCAGGTAGGAAAAAGATAGGACCTGAGCGTGTGTCTGGGTGAAACCTTGGTTCACTTAGCACCCTTGTGCTGGAAGCTCCAGGTATGCCAGGTAATGTGGCAGGTCAGTGAATATCTCCCCAGCGGGTAACTTCTGTTCAGCTGTGCAGCAATACGCTAGCATGATATTATACCCATAGAAGCTGTTGGTTTGTGAAAAGTGCTGTCCTTTGTCTCTGAAGAACTACCCAATTTCACTTCTGTTTCCATCAGTCCAATTCTCTCTGATTAGCTGTTTCAGTGGCAAATGAAATAAAAATCCATGGTATTAACCTGTCATATTAAGAAACCCTTTTCGCTCTGGCGCATACATTTGGCACAGCTGTGCATTTTGCATTTAAATATCCCACCACCAGTGGGCTGCTCGAAACTATTGCTTTTCTATGGGAAATTAAACAGGGAGCTGCTTAATGCTCCTTGTTAGTTTTTTAATAAAAATGAAAGTGAGAAGCCAGCAGTACCAGAATGCCTGCAGGACCCCATGGCTGTGCTAAAAGCAAAAAGGAGGAACCAAAATGCATATTACTTTAAACTGCCCCTGCACCGATGGCTTTGCAATACTCACTCCACTGTGGCCCTACAAAATTGCTGCTCAAATGTTGTTTAGAGGTTATGTTCAATCGGGAGAATCTTCTCCTGGGATCATTAGGCAGCTCTCAATTTCATTTCCCAATAAAATATTGAAAATTACAATTTAGGGGCAGGACAGGATTATTGAATTTCTGTGACTTCTGTGGATTAAGGAGTCAAGAATAGAAGAGCAAGAATTAATGGAAATAGAGGGAAACAGAGAGAAAGTAAAGAGCTCCAGAGACCCAGAGACTCAGAGACAAAAGAGAGACATATAAAATAAAAAGACTAAGATGTAAGCAAAAAGGCAGAGAAAAGCAAAGTGAGAAACAGAGAGCAGGATTGAATAAGAGACAGCAAAACAAGCAGCCTGCTGTGAAAAGACAGACAGACAGAGAGAGAATATTAAAGAATGATAGCACCTAGCACCCTGAACATAGGTGGCATGGCATTAATCAAATACCATCGGTTTCACCTTAGTCTTTTGTCTCATCACACTGACTTCTAGATCCAAATGTCAACTTTAGGGAAAATCCTACCAAAGTAATATAACTTCATAATCTTTATTTCAAATGTAGACCATGTCTAGTGAAACATTGCAGAGATTTGCAATTGTTGTCATGAAATTTGTGATTAGCAACAGTGCCCCAAAGAAATATTTTTTTTTCGTTTTCCTTCCTTATCTTTGCCATTTTTATGCTAACTTGCATACAAATATGTCCAGAGAACAAAATCTAATGATTAAATTTTTAAAATAGTTATATGGAGAGCCAGGCATGGTGACGCATGCCTTTAATCCCAGCACTTGGGAGGGGCTGAGGTAGGAGGAGCCCTGTGAGTTCGAGGCCAGCTTGGGCTATAATGTGAGCACAAGGCTGGCCTGAGCTACATAGTGTGACCCTGCCTCAAAAAAATGAGGGCCGGGAGTTTGACTCAGTGGCTTAAATGCCTGTTTGGCAGGCGCGAGGTTGTGAGTTCGATCCCCAGTGTCACAAAAAAAAAAAAAAAAAAAAAAAAAAAAAAATAGTCATATGAACTAAGTTTAAAAAGTTGGGCTATGCAATGCAAATTAGTTAACTTTCTGTAAAAGTGCAAAAATAAATATTTTAGACTTTGCAGACCATAATGTTATGTTTTTAAAAAAACATAAGGAATTATTTTGATTGATAAAAGAGTGATATTAGGAGTGTGCTCATAGTGAAATATATCAAACTAGGCTAAAACATTGCATAATCCATTTGCTAACACTTTTTGCAAGTGGGAGAAACCTAACATTACTAATCAGAGCTTGAATTTTTGGAATACAAATAGCATCATAGTAGAATTATTGTGGCTTTTCCTTCATTGCTTCTAAATCAGAAGAAAGACTGAAGTCATTATGACATACCTTTTCTTTAATTACAAAATTTATTTGATATTTAAGGATATACATGCATCCTAAATGTTACAATAATGATCAAGAAAACTAATATATAGATTTATGAATTTCTAAGATAGATTGTTGTGTGTGTGAGAGAGAAAGAGAGCAGAATGCCCATACAAATAAAACTCCTGAATCCCTTAATTTATCTCCATTTATCTCTAAACAGGTTAATGGTTTGGAACATAGGAGATAATAAAGAACAGATTTCCAATGGTTTTTGCAAATATGAGTTTGACATTTTAAAAAATGATATATTTCAGACTTTAAGTTAAAATTTGAATGAGAAATCTCATATTTAAATATTTCTATCCATGTTTTCTTGGACTATAAAGAGAAAGAATAAATGACTGAAAAATTTCAGCAGAAACAAAGGTTTGTACAGGTTGGGATAATATACTAACAATGTTAAAGATAAAATAAAACAAAACAGGACCCTGTCTTTTGGAGTTCCCATGAAAAAGACATCTCAGAGGAATAAACATTAAAAAGAAGAATGAAAGTAGGGAGGTTATTGATAGGAAGAGATTAAGGAAACAGTCATCTAGCATGGAAAATTTAAATGACTCATATGGATTTTCTTTGTTTTCCCTGAATGAAACTTAAAATCAATCTTAATAGTTGACAGAAAGTAGAAAAACTGACTATGAAAGAATCCAAGAAAATCAAGTTTTGGGTGATAAAATAACTTTTCCATACTCTTCATCATATTTTTAACAGTATTTCTGTCTATTTATCTATATTTTGTGTTTTATATGGTAAAGCAATTGTGAGATTTAATTCTCCACCTGATTGCTTGGGAATCACCTAGGGAAGTGATAACAAACCAACTAGAACTTTCAATAATACAAAATTCCACTGTGGTATGTGTGCCATAGGTTCACACTAACTGACTCAGGGGATTAGGAAAGCACACTTCTGTTTTGTCTGCCTGTGTCATGGTGGTGTGACATGGTATCTGGTTCGTGACCTCTTCCTCTTTGGCTCTGTTGTTTTCTAACCAAAATAAAATAAGCAACTTTGCCCCACCATGTCCTACCACCATGATGTTTTTGCTTTGGATTCAACCAGCCATGGACTGAGTCGTCTGAAAACATGAACCTAATTAAATTGTCAGCGTTGAGTTCTGTGTTCAGCAATAAGAAAGCTGGTACATACAGAGTTATCTAATTTCTGTCTTCTTTTGGGTAGCCATTTTGTATTTTTAATATATTTTCATGTTTTTATAATATTCATCTAATATTTCAATTTTACTTGAGGAATCAAAAAAAATTTGTGGGGAGATGTACTGGAAATAAAACTCAGGCCCTTGTGCTTGCCAGGCTGCTACTGAAAGAAAAAAAATTTACCCTATATTATTTCTTTATTTTGAAGTCTTCCCCTCTTCCTAAGCTTACCCGCAGATAGCCACACTTAAGTATCCTTTATTGACTATTCCTATTCTCCTAATACAGAATAGTTTAGCATTTATTTGGCTATAATATGATATTCAAATTGTCTAGCTTAAAATCAGAGCAAGTTATGCACTGAGAGAATTTTGCAAATGAAATCATTTAAAGACAAGATGATGACACATCACAGATTTCCTTTCCTTGTCATGAGTGGTTGAATGTATTAGGTGGAAATTTTGAATATCTCAGGAAGACACAGTAGCTCAAAACTCCTACATCACAGTAAAGTGCTACAATTTAGGAAAAAAGGGGAAAAAATTACCAAAAGTGCATCAAGGATGATGAGAAAATAATAAAAGCTTAGACAAGCACTTAGAAATGACAAGAATACTTTTCACCAACTTGTTGAAGATTTTAAAAAGTACAGATATTTTATTTTTCCCTTCATTGTGTTGTTGTTGAATTACTCCAGCAGAAGACCTTTGTGTTTAAAAGGGATTTCCTGAAGTTCAGTGGTTACCTGAGGATTATTTCATTTTGACCAGATATTTTTTCCCTTAGCCCCATACACCATAACTATTGGTGCTGCTGGCAAAGCTCCTGATGGCCCCATCCAGCTTCATTTGCTGATTAATTATTCATTATGAATCTACAACTCCGAGGGAAAATTTTGTTCTCTTGCTAGGGATCCACAGTTTGCTTTGTAACCTTCAACTAAATGAGGCAAGAAACACTGTGACAAATTTGTCCTTCTGTATGTTCTGGGTACTCAAAAGGAAAGTGAACTTACAAGATGAGATTCATCTCTGTTATTTTTAAAGTCTAACAAAGTCATTTAAAATGATTAGAGTATTATGATAACTACAAATCTGTAGCTCTAAATTTCCACTTCCACTTTTATTAAATATTAAGCTCAATATTTAATTTGTGTGCACTCCCTTACATAAACTTATATGTATTCATGAATAAAAATTCATCTACAGGTTATTTTCAACTCTTTCTTGTGATGAGCAAGAGAAAATTGACATAGCATATTTTTGCAGTATGAACAGAATCCTCCTTATATTTTTGGGCCTCCAATATTCAAGAAAAGGGATAATTCACTATACCATTTTCTTGCCACCCAGATGCCTCAACCTATACATTTTAAGTTTTTTAAACAATGGTTATATTGCCCAACTTCATTACAAGATTATTAACAAGACATTATTTTGGCAAATTAAATCTTAAACATGACTTTTCAGCAGGATTTAAAAGGTGACTATCCCTAGAGTTCCATGTTAAAATGTAGTTTTCAGAATCTTATAAGGATAATGCTTAAAATATTGCACATAGTTAACCTAGTTAAAATAATTAGCTTCAAATATTTTCTTTTCTTTCCTTTTTTGCGGCACTGGGGATTGAACTCACAACCTTGCGCTTGCCAGGGCAGGCGCTTAGGCCACTGAGTCAAACTCCCCAGCCCTGGTTTTTTGAGGCAGGGTCCCACTGTGTAGTTCAGGCCGGCCTTGCGCTAGAGTTGTAGCCCAAGCCGGTCTCGAACTCACAACGCTCCACCTACCTCAGCCTCTTCTTTTGTTTTTTTAATTATTGTTTATATTTTTAATTAAAATGTACTAAATAAAGTTACATTGTTGGTCTTATAAGAGCTTTACAATTTTATGAAATGTATACTTACACCTGCAGCAGTTCACCTATTTCAAAAAAATAATTTGGAATTCTGTTCATTTGTTATCTTTAAGACTACATCAAATTTAAAGTCTACCTTAGCCTACATTTAAAGTGTATTATAACAGTGTGGTAATTAATAAAACATTATTTTTTCCTTTAAAATAACAATTTTCACACACTAATTGCATTTATAAACAAAAATGTGTTGTAAAAGCAGACTATATTTTGAAGATGATTATAAAAATCTTGAACTGAGGAATGGAGATATTCAGAGGATTTTGCCAGAGGAGAAATGAATGTAAAGGTAACTAAACTATGCGGCTAAGAGACAGGATTTTGAAACACTTACTTCCAGTTTCCTGCCTTATTCTCTAGACCAGTTGCCAAACACCTTGTTGATCTCTAAGACATGAGATCAGAGTCCACTGTATAGATTATTGCAACAAGCCATCTTGGTGTTCTGCTACTTGATACATGATTGTGTTTTGAAAAGAATCATAAATCTCACTGCATATACAGTGGTTGTGTATTACTTCTATATTATACTTAAGTTGCAATTAGAAAATGAATACAGGGAGGCTATATTTTGGAGTCTGAGCTTGTATAGATCTTGTCATATAATCTGTATCAGAAGTGAAGGATTTTTTAAGCCCTTTTTTATTATTTTAAACATCTAAAGCTACTGGGTTCAGTGAGCTTTTTGAACATTTGTCCTTTTTGTTCATTTTCTCAACTGTCAACATTATGAAATGTAAATAACACAGCTATACCCAGCAAATCTGTAATCTCAGTTTCAAAGTCCTAGAAGTCCTTCAAAATAAAGCTTATGCATACATAAAAATACTGGTCGAAATGAAGCTGCTGTCAAACCCAAATAAAGAACAGGCCAATGCCTCTTCTTTTACTTTTCATGCCTAATGTGTTTGGCCTAGAAAAGATGTTAACCTACAGGCTAATGCATTAGACTTTCATTTTGATATATATATTCTTCTTCCTGAAGAGTTATTGAATCTTATTTGATTTTCCATTTTTTCAAAATGTCCTCTGGGTCATATATTTTTAGTACATTTGGCAAATAAAATACAGAATCTCTATCGATTGTAGTTTTACTGGCTAAACTTGGCAAACACAAACATGATAATTCTTAGAAAATCTAGGAACTATACATATATTTTAGTGACTGTATCTATCACTCTCTCTTTAGCTCTCCTGGTTGATAAGTCAAAACACAAAATTCAGCCAAGTGTAAACTCAATGTAGATTGTGTGTCTTACATGAATGAGACTCCAGGTTTAACCTGCAGGACCACAAAAAAGTTATTTGTGCATAATTGATAAAAAAGAATATTTACATTTCTCTTTGACCTTAGTATAGGTACAGATTCACATATTTTCACTTTCTCATGGGAGGTCACTGTCATTTAAGGTTACAGAATGGAGGGCCTTGAGTTCATTTGACCTCTTCACTAACTATTGCTATCAATGTATTTCCACTTCATTTATTTTCATTCCCTGTAGTCACAGCACAAATTCAAAACTTGAGTGGAATAATTATGTGACAGTAGGTGCAGAAGAAGAGGCCAAAAGTGATATGAATTGAAGCATTAAAAATATTGTAATCAATGAGACTTTGTAATCAATGAGACATTGTAATCAATGATGTGATTCATTTTTTGAAATATCCTGTGGCCAAATGTTTGTCCTGAACTAAGTTTTTTGTTATTGTTTTAGTGCATTTTTAGTACATGATGATTACATTCATTGTTCTTGAATTGGTACATGTGTATAACACAAGTAATTTTTTTTCGGTTCCTTTTCCCCTTTACCCTTCTTTTAAAAATATTTTTCCAGAATCATATTCATTTAGTTTTTTTATAAATCCATAATAATTTATTTTTTATAAATACAGATTCACAGCCAGATTAACAGTCTATAAAGCAAAAAACACATAAAGCAATTGTATTAAATCTAGGTACACTTTCAGATACACTGTCCATTCTAGATTACAATGACACTTTTATCTTTTCTTTTTTTTCTCCCATCTGCCTTATAGTTAGGAGTTTATTGATATATTGGCCTTCTCATACAAGAGAAGGCACATGGTACTAAAGCCTGTGTATCTGATTGACTTCACTTAACATTATGGTCTCAAGGTACATCCGTTTTCTACAAATGACTCGAGTTTATCCTTTATGGCAGAGTAGTACTCCTTTGTATATAAATAGTACATAATCTTTATCCATTCAACTGTTGATGGATGTATTAGCTGATTACAAAATGTAGCTATTATGAGTAGTTCTGCTGTAAACTTGAGTATGCACACATCACTGTGATATGATTACTTTAACGCTTTCAGGAAGATAGGCAGAAAGGATATAACTGGATGAAGTGGGATTTCTATTCTTAGTGTTTTGAAGGATCGATTTCAACTGTGGTTGTACTATTATATACTCCCTTAAACAGTAAACAGTGGTCTCTCCCACTGCCTCTCCAGAATTTGTTATTGGTTGATTTCTTGATGACAGCTATTCTTTCACAAATAAAACGGAATCTCAGTGTTATCTTAATTTACATTTTTGAAGGACCAACAGTGTTGAATATTTTTTGATGTACTTATTAGTCTTTCATACTTCTTCATCTGAGAAGTGACTATTCATTACAGATTCCTATTTTTGATTGAGTCTTTAAATGTAGGACCTCTAATTTTTTGAGAACTTTATGTATTTCAGATTTTAGTTCTTTGAGGAGTAGCTTGCAAAAATCTTTTTTCCATTCTGTAGATCATCTCTTCACTCTGTTAGTGGTCTCCTTTACTGTGCAGAAACTTTTTAATTTGATGTGGTCTCATTTGTTGATGCTTGGCATTATTTCTTGTACCATGAAAGGTCTGCTCAGAAAGTCTTTGCCTATGCTTATGTCTTCAACAGTCTTATCTATTGTATTGTCCAACAAATTGTGCAACTGTTTTAATATTTAGATTTTTAGTTCATTTTTTTTAGTTTAGCACATGGTGAGACATATGAGTCTGGTTTCAATATTTGACATATGGACAGCCAGTTTTCCCTGCACCATTTACCAAAGAGGCTGTCTTCCAGTGAATGTGTTTTGCCCCTTTGTCAAAGATGAGATAGCTGACTGTGTCTGGAGTCGTTTCTGCATCCTCTATTCTGTCCCACTGATTCACATGTTTTTTGACAATACTGTTGTCTTTATCATTATAGCTTTCTAGTATAACTTACAGTTTGAAACTGTGATGCCCCCCTCTTTGCCCTTGTTACCCAGAATTTCTTTTGCTATTCTAGATCTCTTCTGGATCCATATGAATTTTGCTTTCTCTAGTTTTTTGAGGAATGCTGTGAAATGGTTGAAATGTGTGAAGTTCGTATAACAGTTTTGGAAGTATAGCCATTTTGACTATATTGTTTCTGCTTATCCATAAGCAGGGGCTTTGGGCCATTTTCCGATGCCCTCTTGAATCACTTTTTTAGAGTACTATAATTTGCATTGTAAAAGTCTTTCACTTCCGTGGTTAGCGTAAGTCTGAAATACTTAATTTTTCTTGATGCTATTGTGAAAGTTATTGATTCCCTAATTTCTTTCTCAGTTAGTTCATTATTGGTGTGCAGGAATGCTACTGACTTTTTTTGTATGTTGATTTTGTATACCATTATACTGCTAAATATTGTTATTGATTCAAGGTGATTTTTGCTGTAATTCTTGGGGTCTTCTATGTACAGGATCATGTCATCTGCAAATAATAGTAGTTTGACTTCTTTGTTTCCTACATGTATCCATTTAATTTTTTTCTCTTTTCTGGTTACTCTGGCTTAAGTTTTACAACTATGTTTAACAGGAGTCATGATATCAGACATTCTTGTCTTGTTCTTGATTTGAGAGGGAAAGTTTTAAAATTTTCTACATTTAGTATGATGAAGGCAATTGGTTTGTCATAGATACTTATCAGATTGAGGTAAAACCTGCTATTTCTTTTTCCTTCAGGGTTTTTCCATGAGTGAATATTGGGTTTTATCAAATGCCTGTTCTGCGTCTATTGAGATGATCAAGTGATTTTTGTCCTTGCTTCTTTTTTTGTGATATATTACATTTATTGATTTGTTTACATTTAATGATCTGTGCCTCCCTGGAATGAATTTTATATGTTGAAGATACACGATCTTTGAGAGGATTTGCAGCATTCTGTTTGCCAACAGCTGATGGAAAATTTTTGCATCTGTGTTCATTCAGGAGATTTGCCTGTAGTTCTCTTTTTTGTTTAGGTACTTTTCTGGTTTTTGAATCAGGGTAATGCTTGCTTCCAAGATTGACTTTTGGAGTATTGTTTTTCATTGAATTTCATTAAGGAGTTTGAAGATTATTGACATTAGATCTTCTCTAAAGTTCTTGTAGAATTCAGCAGTGAGTCTGTCAGTAACTAAACTTTCTTTAGCTGGAAGTTTTTATGCTTGTTATTATTGATTCAATTTCATTTTCTGATCTTGGATGGGGGAGATTTTATAGAGTTTTTATTCCTTGAGAAAATTGTTTTGAAGCAGTAATTTCTTATTTTTACCTGTTACAAATTGTGATGACAAAATCCCTTGCATTGGAGAGACAGAGAGAGACAGACAGACAGAGAGGAAGAAGGGAAAAGAAAAGAAAAGAGAGAAGGAAAGGAAAGGAAAATAAACAAGAACAGAAGTTGTCTCCCATCCTTTTAGTTCAGAAATCTTTGTCTAAGAAGGTTGTTCTCCTTGCTGCTATCAAGTTTGGTCTATTTTCTTAATGCTTTTATACATTTCTTTTCACAGAATGATTTTAACTTAAATTTTTCACATTTGTAAAATGAGAATAATAGCACTTATCTCCCTTAGTTGTCATGAGAATTAAATGAAATGATTGTCAATGTTCTTAGCTTTATTATAAACCACAGTAGCTTAACAAATTATAGTTAACTAAACACTTTCTGATTTTATACCATTTTTCAATTTAACATTAGCATACTCTGAAAAAGTACACATGCACAACAATTCCAATAGGAAATGAGTGGGATTTTTCCACATTAAGCAAATCTGCCTCTCCAGATACCAGTTCTTTATCCCACAATTAAATACAATTCTGATAATGTCTACTTGAAAGTAGCATGAAATTCTACAAATTAAAAGACTCAGTCTCAAGAGACTGTCCCCATTTCACATGCTAATGGAAGGTTCAGGCCTGCCATATCTCTGGCAGAGGAACTAAAAGTTAAGTGTTCTTTTCACCCACTTTTTCCATCTAATAGTTTGCTAGATGGCTTACAAAACACACAGAACTCACAGAATTTGCTTATGGTTACCATAAACAATGCAGACAGAGCCAAGTAAAAGAGACCCATAGGTCAAGGCTGGAGGCCACGTTCCAGTCTCCAGGAACTTTCCATGCTTTGGTGGAAACTCATCAAATCTTGTAACTCCACCTCCCCTACCTCACCCTGAGATCTGTGTGTGGAACTGAAATTTTTCAACTTACCTGGTCCTTAGAGAATAAACCTCATTCTGAGACCAACTAAGAGTATCTTCCTATCACCTCATCAGCAATAACTCACTTTTGATCAAAAATTATATTTTATGAGCAACAAAAGATATTGTTATCATTGGGCAAAACCCAGAGCTTTCAGGGACTACGTGACAAAAAGTATGGATAAAATTCAAATACAGCTGTCCCTTTATAACCTCAGATTCCATATCCACTGTTTCCACAACCATGGAGCAAAAATATTTCTGAAAAATTTTACTGGAACTGAACATGTAAAGACTTTTATTTTTCCTGTTTTTATACTCTAAACAATACAGTACAGCAACTATTAATAGCACTTACGTTGTAATAGACATTATATGGAATCTAAAGATTATTTAAAGTATACAGCAAGATCTGGTTATAGATACAAAGATACATGGATGCCCAAGTTTCCTAAATAAAATAATTTAGTGTATCAGTGAGATGAACTGCAATCAATCTTCTGCTGATAATGAAAGAAAACTATACATTTATTATACCACAGTACCTTCTATATGATGTTATGTGTGTTCCACTCCACACAGTGCCTCTACATGAAGGCTGGATTCTGCCATTTTCTTGGCATAAACCAAAAGCTGATTGTTAAAACTTAGTGTTACTTTCTGTTTGTCCTGAAGAATTTGACTGACAATTTGTGTTTGTTTTCATGTTGCTGAACTTCTTTATTAGACTGGATACCATATTTAAATTTCTTTAACTGGTAGAAATTTTAAATGGGAAGCAATCTGAACCTTGCCTAATTTTTACACTTCGTTGTTCACAATAATCAAATACTTCAAAGAACTGCTTCACATATGATTGAAAAATAGCTCTATTTTGAAAGCATAATCTGGAGAAAATAATTTTTTAGAGTGACAGCATGAATTTTTATAAAGAGTGAATCAATAACAGTAAGATTTTACAATTGTATCCCCATTTTCATCAAAACATTGACAGCCTAAAAAATGGGCCTCGTTGGGAATAAAATTCAAGTAGACTTATTAGGTAGAATATTTAAGAATACAAGACTCTTAACCACTAAAGATGAGAAAATTAGTATCTCAAAATTAGTTGAAACACTAAGCTTTGTGTTATATAATTTATAATAAAACCCTGAGTTATTGTGAAAGAGAAAGAAAAAATATAAAGGTGTCAAAGTGAACAAAAAACTTTGAAAAACATCCATATTTTTATGGATTATGTTCATTTTAAACAATTTGCAGCAGCTTTTATTTTTGAAGATTTCCTATCTTCTATAGTAACTGTGTTTTATGACTTCATGAAGTTACCAAAGCATACAGCATAGCCACTGAAGAATGTTAAAACTTAAAATCAAAACATATTTCTTAGCAAGAAAATAATTATAGGATCTATAAATATTAGTAAGACACATACCTCCTAGGATCTTAGGTGTCAGAAAAAAATGAGTATAAAAGCTCAGTGAAATAAAAAAGAGTACTTTGTAAAACAACTTTAGTTAAGCTTTTTGCTTTTGGCTTAATTGTACTAGGTATCAAGGTTTGTGATCATAATGTATTTAAAATATTTAAGTGCACAGACAATTTACTAAATGCAGTCAAACAAAGGAAAGAATAATTACTTCATAATTAACCTTGAATTAAAATAGACTTCTTCCTGGAAGGATAAGTGATTAAAAAACTTTGTCCTTCAAAAGGAAAGTATATATTTTTCTTTTCACAAAATTGTTATTAAAATCTAATGGAAAATTCAATATGCTCCTCAAATGAAAAGGGTAGAGACAGCTTTTATGAATATGACTTATAAGACTGCAGGTCTAGAATTGCTCAAACATACTCAAGATTCTGTCTATCTATTAATCTAGGCCCACAGAAGCAGTATATGATCACAAATCCCTTCATGATTTAAAAGGAAAAACATTGATGATGGGTTTGAATGAGTTACCAAAAAAGAAAGGACTCAAAAAAGATATTTTGATGAAACACTGGAAGATAAGGAACTGGAAAGGCAGGGAATGTGTGTGTTAGAGAAAGCAGGCAGCATAAACTGTGAGGGAAAGACTGTCAACCTTATGTAACATTTATAGAAGCAAATGTTCCTACGTAAGCATTAGGAACACAAACTTTGGTGTAAACCCTTCTTGGTTTGGAACTTGACTCTTCCCAAGTATTAGAGAAGAGGGAATCCAAAGAGGAAAGTAACAGAAGGTAACTGAAGGGGAGAATACAATTAAAAGTATGATATATGCGTGTTTGAAAATCCATTCTTCTGTAAAATTAATATGCATCAGTAAAAGTAAATACTTAAAAATCTTGACTCTTCCTGTTCCTAGCTATGAAACTTATCACAAGTTCTAGAGTCTCAAGAACTTAGGTCTGAAAGGGGAAAGATACTAATGATATTTCTCATACTGATTTCTGTTTCGTGAAGTGAGCACAAGCAAACAGAGGCTATGCTGTTCATTACACACAACAAACGGTAGCTCTTTCTATATTGTAAACTGGCCAGATCCATACCAGGAGATCTAGAATGAGTGAAATGTTTGCCAAGTATTAAGAAAGGTGAAAATAAAACCGTGTCATCAAAAGCAAGTAATGAAATTCATTTAAACTAAGAAAAGACATGGAAAAATTTTACTGATGGAACAAAATGAAGCTAGCATTTTCTTT
>RJWM01021722.1:0-34838 GCA_004363535.1 Dasyprocta punctata
CGTGTCTATGTCTGTCAATATGATCAACCCCTATGAAGGTAATGATATGTAATATTGTAACTACTGTCAAACTTCAACCACCTCAGAGTGTAAACCTACAGTGTAATTGTATCAGATCTGTCGTTGTTGTTGTTTGTCTTTCATGCTTTTTGTTTCTATCTTCTGTGTCTATTTTCTTTTAAATAAAATTTAAAAAAAAACATAGGGTATAAGCTTTAGGTCAATGGGCAAAAAGTACAGAAGAAACAAAAGAAAAAATAGACATATGGGAATATATCAAACTCCAACACTTATTCAGAGGACACAAAATTGTTAATAGATTAAAGAGACAAACTGTGGAATGGGAAATATGTATGTACTGTATCTGTATATTGTACTGTGTATGTACAATATACGGTGTTTGGTTGTGTACATCCAGTAAGGCTCTATTCTCTAGAATGTGCAAGGAAATCTAAAATCTCAATAACCAAAATAACCAACAACAACAAACTGGTTTTAAAATGTGGTATACACCTAAGAGAAAATTCTCAAAAGAAAACATCCAAATGACCAATAGTTAAATGAAGAAATGTTTGAAGTCTTCACTTATCAGAGAATTGGAAATCAAAACCACAATGTAAAATCACCTTGCTACAGTAAGAAAAGCTATATCAAGGAGACCAAAGATAAAAAGCACTAGCCAGGAAGGAAAAAAATGGAACCTTCCATACTGGTATGTGTGAATATAAATTAATATAGACATTATGGAAAACAGTATAAAGATTCTTTAAAAATAAGGTGTAAATATTTTGAATATTTACAGCATTGAAAAATAAAAAATATTTGATGTTAAGTATGTTTAATCTGACTTAGATATTACATGAGGTATATATGTACCAACACATTACATAGTACCCCAAAATATGTACACTTTTGTTGTAGTCAGGGACCGAAAGGGAAACATTACATACAGGACATATAACTTATAGCATTATTTATAATGGTCACCCAAGGAATCAAACACAAAGAAAGTGCAGTAAATCTGTCCACACACTCAAGACCTAGAGAATCTAGCTGAGGGCCTGGATCACATGGCAATATCCTTCATAAGTTCAGCTGAATACCTAGAGCCCATGACATGCCTCTGATGAGACCAACTGAAGGCCTAGAGCCCATGACAATGACTCATGCAAATCTGTTTCACAGATCTGCTCTGGGAAGGCCTCAAGGTCTGTGTTGGAAGCTAGAAAGTCTGCTCCAGTGAGATGAAAGATCTGAGCCAATAGGTTAAGGGTTCTGACTGGAGCCAGTAAGCAACACTCAAAATAAGAACCACCACTCTCCCAAAAAGTACAACAGCCGACCACAGCAACCATGAGGTCCTGAGCTCCTCCAATGATGAGAACAGCTGAGTTCATAGCAGGCTGCCAGTGTGACAAGCTTCTCCTAGCGATTAAACAGCACACCATTTTCCTCTCCAGAGCCAGGAAGTGATAAAGAGCAGAGCTCCCCCAAAGTGAACTACAGCCTTTCTCAGTGACAACAAGGTCCTGAGCTCCTCTGATGATGAAAACAGCCAAGTACATATCCGGAAAGAAGCTTGACAAACTCCTCCAGGAGAACCAGCAGCAACAGAAAAACCAGAAACACCATGGAGAACCAACAGCACCATGGAGAACCAACAACACTAAACTCTCTCTCTTCACTTCTCCTTTTTATCTTGGCAACAATTCTCAGGTGAGCCATGCACACTCAGCACCACACCAATTCAATTCAGTTGGTATTACAAGTTGATCACCAGTTATCAATCCACCATACCCATTGTGAAGAATCTTATTCTCATCTCCAAAAGTTAAATAAATACATAAATCTATGAATAGATAGATTGTAGAGAGTGGAATTCTAAAATTTTATCATATCCTTGGTACCTTCTGTAATGGTTAACACATTGTGTCAACTTGAAAAATTGAACTAAGTAACTCAGCAAGGTGTTCGGGTCCTTCCTTTGTAAACATCCTGAGCCTGTGCAAGAGGAGGGCATAGAGATGGTGTGATTGTTACACCCACCCTGGGGCTTGGTGGTGGCCTGATTACAATATAAGAGAGAAGAAGCTTGCTCTTTCCACATTTTGCTCTTGCTCCTTTTGCTGTCTTCTGCTGACTTGAACTGTTGCCCCTGTGCCATGCCAGGCTGCCTTGGAGCCAGCTGATTATGGGCTGAAACCTCTACAAACTGAGAGCTAAATAAACTTTTCCTCCCTTAATTTTGGGCGTCAAGTCGTTTATCTCAGTAAAAAGAAAAAAGTAACCAACACACCTGCCTTACCTACCAGATAAATCAAGTGATAGTTCTGTTATCTTTAACTTCGATAGCATAAAAATCATAATCAAGGAGCAAGTTGTCATTCGAAATCAATTATGTCAAAAAATGACAATAGGGTTTTGGAGTGAGAATTTATAAACGCAGGTTCCCCCAAATCTGAAATCATTCAAAATTTAGTAGATATGTGTGCTAGTGGACTGTATTGGAATTGAGTTTTATTCAAATTATAAGGTAGAGGCTGAGAAAGCTGGAAAGCAAATTATGAAGGTAATATATGTTAAAATTTGATAAATCTCTTCTCTATTAATATTATTCTACAAAATAACTAGTTCATGGAATTTCTTACTGAGATTAGCTCTAGACATTAGTTAATGTCAGGGAGCCTAAAGAGGATGCACAGGGAGAAGTCTTGGGCAAACTGAAATCTGTTTGATCATTATCTCACATTTGGTTCTGCAATGCCTTACTGGCACCAGGGAGATCATCACCTGAAAGCTCTTTATTTATTCCAGGAATTTGAGATAAACTGCAGAGGAGAAATGACTGAAAGAGAAAGAACAAGTTATTAAAAAAAAGTGGAGTTATTAGAAGGATTGTTTCTCCTTTCAGTTTAGAACGGTGACTAAAGACTTCTACGAGTAAGTCCTGTTGTCTGGAATAGAATACTGTAAAAAGTGGTTATGGATAATTTGTTGATTTTGGTGTCTCTACAAATTTTGCTCATAAGTTAATTACTCTTTCCTCACTGCCCTTAAATTTGAAAGGGAAGCAGTGAAATGATAGTTTTAGAGATAATCAGCTTTGTATTAATAATCTTGGTGGGCACTCCTCAGATGATGAAATGTCTATGTGCAGAGTTGACTGGGAATCTCACCCAAACATGAAAGTAACAATGGAGAGACACACAATAGTAAGTCAGAGATTCCAAGCTTTTTCCTTGCTTTATTTCCATTTTTCCAATGAGGAAACCAGAGTCAAAAGCATCTTTTTAAGTGTGTATTGATTGCATTATCTATGAAAATATCTTTATGTGAGTCAAAACATCTTTACTAATTAAAAAAGTGAGTTGTATCTGGAAAATCTGAAGTTATAGGGAAATAATAAATATCTTTTTTTCTTTAAATCCAGTGGATGCTATTTATACCTAAAACCCTTTCAACTCACTTATTCTTTCTAGAAACTGATTCTATGACTGACTGAGCTGTACTTTTTTTTTCAGAGTGTATGTCTTCAAGGACAAAAATAACAAACAGATTTTATGTTTGCCCATCTGTTCAATTTCTTGTGAAAGACCTTAAAACTTGGTTAATATATAACTTTTACTTCTGTTTTTCACACGTATTGTTTTCATTGGAGCTGCCTAATGATTTCTCAGATTTATTATTTTATGTAGTAGTTGTAATCTTTGTGGTTTTTTTTTTTTTGTACTGGGAATTGAACCCAGGACCTCATGCTTGCTAGGTAGGTGCTGCACCACTGAGCCAAATCCCTGTCTCAGCAATTATAATCTACCTCTTCTATGTGCAGCATTTTTTTCCTGCACATCCCCTATGAGGTAACATGCAAGGGAGAGCAAAGATAACAAATGACATATAATTGGGGCACAAACAAGCACTAAAATTCTGAATTTTTAACCAATTACTAGTCTCAGTGTCAAAATAATTGAATAATATATTTGATATATGCATACAACAAAATATAAGCATTCTAAGATTTTTGGTTTCCATGATTAAGAATAAAATTCTTTTCCTATTCTTTGCAAAATGTCACTTATCCCCTTTTCTCTTTATAATATGGAAATGAATCTCTCTAGAGTGTGTATGTGAAAGGGGAGGTACTTTAGTGTTTTACTTCACTTCTCCCAATCTTTGTCCTGCTGCCCCTCCCTAATCTTTTTGTCCCACCTAGATCATTAAAACTCCCAAAATGACTAATTACTTTTGTGCCCTCCTTGTATTTTACTTCCATGCATTAAATAACACAAAACATAAAAATTTTTTAAAAAATTATAGGAGATGGCCCTAGAGGTCAAACTCCATTGAGATTATCTGTTGAATTTCAATCTCATGATCTGGTTAATTTTCGGTTTTAATTCCTTCAACAATGTGCTTTAGAGATTCCAGTAGAGTCCAAAATGAATTTTTAAACACCCTGTTCTAGTTTATTGTAAGTCTTACACAGAATATATTACATATGACAGCTACAGACAATCAATGTCTGTCATTCTTTTTTAGTTAATATACTTGTAATAATCACTGTGTTGTAAACCGCTTGGTTTTTTTAATATACAAAAATACATCCCCTATGATCTCATTTCACAGCACTCTATGTGAAAAAAAATATTTTTTTCATCATTTTTTTTTACTCACTTTGGTTGGCGTAAACTGCTGTAATGCACATGGTGCTTCATCTGGAGTTTTAAGTTGACAATTTTAAGTTTGTAGGTTTAGTTGTGAATTGTAAGTGAATATCTATCATGAATAATAAGGTCAACACAAACAGGTTTTTCTCCTTCTATGAGAAACAAAATAAAAACAGTAGTTTTATAGGCAGAATTAAATCTACTACTGGATTGGGACACTTCCTATGTTCTTGATTTTTATACAAAAAAAATAAGCAGGATATGCAGAAGTAGTACCAGTATCAAAGATGTATTTGAAAGAGAAGAAATCAGATACATTCCATGGGATGGAAATATGACAATGAGAAGAGCTCACGGCCCCAGGCTTCTTGTTGCTGAGGTTTTTAAAACTTTAGAGGTTAGGGTGTGATGGAGGAGTTGATCTTGTGCATGAGTTTTGCCAAGGAGAGGCCTAACTCAGCCTCTCATTTGACACAGTGAGTGGTTTTTGACCCTTTAAAGGCACTGGAGGAGCTGTTTTAGACTCCAAAGTTGAAGAGGAGCTGTCAAATATGCATAGTCAATGACGTGACAGTGAGGGTTGGGATTGGCCAAGGTCTGCAGAAAACTATGGGTGCATGCTCTGGAACTTATTGTGTGTAAACTAAGAACCTGATTAACTTTATTTCAATTTATTTAGTGGTGGGTATCCTACTTCTGGGTCAATATTTAATTTATGACATGAATCTACTCCCAGAAAGCTGGCTCCAAGGTAGGCCCTTTCTTCTTTCCCTAGACTTTTCCTTAGTTATCTTCTCCCTCAGTTCAATAGATGAAATATCAAAAGGAAGAGACTGGTAATAAGATTGTATTATGACTCCATAAGACCAAAATAAAATG
Source organism: Dasyprocta punctata (assembly GCA_004363535.1). NCBI lineage: Eukaryota > Metazoa > Chordata > Mammalia > Rodentia > Dasyproctidae > Dasyprocta > Dasyprocta punctata. Next base: position 5,544 of record RJWM01021722.1, read on the forward strand.
GATACTAGATGTACTATATGTAACCTAATGTGGCATCACTTCCTAATTCTGTTTTAAGAACATTTTTGTAAGTTACTAGGGACATAGCTCTGAAAAGAAATGACTATTAATGTAACCAGGTTGGAAAAATGCATTCCTTTAGAAAAAAACCTTCTGCTCCACACTTCAGGACTCAGGCATAAACTACTACTCCTCTTCTCCGCATTCCTAATCAATGGACAGAATGCTCAGATAATGGAACCAAATGGTCAAAATTTATTTACGTTTCCACAGTCAAAGAGATGACTGGGTTCACAAAATGATGGAAAAAAAAAACCCAAAGATGTCTATAGTCTTGTTTTAGTTCATTCCTGAAATGTCCCTTGCTATTATATCATTTACATACATGTAGACAGTGAGATGTTGATTTGGGTGATAAAGCCCCTCCTCTCTGTCTCTACAGAGCAGGCTTTAAATAAATTATTTTTCTTTTTATAAAGGGAAAGTGACCTCCAATGAAAAATAGCATAGAGTATCCAAGAAATTATGAAAACCCATATAAGCTAGTTATAGAGAAGTAGTTAAGTGGAGTTTTTTGTTCACACCTGACCACATATGACTTTTCAAGATACTACAACTAGGAATATATTATAAATAGAATGAAAACATAAGAGTTTTAAATATGGCAGTTTGTAATTTTATTTAAATTGTGACTGTAATTTTGAAAATAATAGTAAATAGATTGAGGGAGTAAACCAATGGAAATAAGAGGCCTGTGTTATGATTCTTTAATAATGGTGACATACATTATGGCCTGCATGAGATGGGGGCGCAGGAAAAAATGTAATGAGTAATTAAGAGACCTTTTGGGTAATTATAATAGGCCATGATTAAGTTTATGTGAACATATAGGGATAGTTGCTGAGTGAATGGAAGGAAAAATATGGCAAAACTATAGGTTTTTAGTAAACTATAGAATCAAGTAGTAAATAATTTATGCAACAAAAACATTGCATGCTTCATTTGGATATGTTAAATATGAGATATCTGTGAAATATTGAGGTAGCAGCACCTTCCATCTGTTAGAAGGTGAAGCAGATATCCAAGGAATATTCTGCAGTGGAGACACAGGTGTCTGTGCACACGGGTGTGTTATATTAGGAAAATGATTGCAATCATATGAGGACAGGAGGGTGCAGAAGAAGAAAGTTATGCATGAAAGGGGCCTCAAGTAAAGCAGAAGAAGATGGTTTCATGAGAAGTAACTGAAGAGTTATCAGTGAGACAGGAGGAAATCAGGAATGAGGAAAATCATAACAATTAAAGGAAGCATGGAGAGACGAATGACTAACCACTTTGAACACTGCTGTCAAGTAAAAAGAAGATAGAGAAGTACCTAGAACTGGTAAAATAAATATCATTGAGGTCTTGAGGAGAATTCAATGAAATGTTAATTATGGAAGCTGGACTGTAGAGACATGAAAATTGACTGACATCAAAAATGTGGAAACCGTAATGAAAACATACTTGTGTGACCAAAAAAGAGAGTAAGGTAATGCTTTTGCCTAAAGCAACTCAGTGGGTTGATAAATCAAACCATTTTACACTAACATAAAATAATATTTAAGGCTTGGTAACATATTTGAAAATGCATTTATTTAGTTTCATTTTAAAAAGTTGAAAAATGAAGGTTATGTGCTGTCATTCGTTGGGCCTCTGATGAAGGTCTCATGGTGGATAGCATCATGGTGGAAGCACATGTGAAAGGTATCACATGGTGACACAGGAAGCCAGAGAGGGATTCAGGGTTCAGCCTTGGTCATTCATAACAACTCACTCTCTCAGGTTATAACCACAAACCCATGAGAACTTGACTCTCTGCTGAGGACATCAGTGACAGTGACTTATCCATCTCCCACTAGAGGCACTGCCTCATAAAGGCCTCAGTACGTATCACATCAAAACTGTGGAAACCAGGTCGCAACAAAAAACCTTCAAGAGATAAACCACATTCAATCAAAGCCAGTATGTTTTTAGTTGGAAGACTATAATATGTGTAATCTAAGGAGATTAATATAGCGACAATGAAAACATTGCTACATTAAACATGATATGATAATATTCAAAAAGTTGAAGGGAAGGTTTTTTATGAGCTAAAGATTCTTTATCATGGAAAAAATATACAGGTCAGCTCTCTGAATGGTATTGGAAAAAGCTAATACCATTGTTCACTTGTAATTCTCAAAAGCACTTGTAAACTGTGCTAGGAATACTGCATGCTGAGACGAAGAGGAATGGGCATGAGCAGCTTCACTTTCTTACCCCCAAAAAATAGCATGCCTTTTGGGGTTTTATTCTGCTCATTACAGTGATTTCTGGGATATAAAATGTAGGTCAGATTTCTATCTGGGGCCCTCTGTTGTGGAGAGTATGAGTATATGCAGATGAAATTTCATCTACAGTGGGCAGCATTCCTGAGGCTAGGGAAACTGGGTTAACACGAATGCTAACCTTCTGGTTTCCCTTTACTGCTAATCTGTAAGTATGTAATCAACTTGTTCTATGAATTTGTTTTTTTGATGAGAGTCACACACCGTTCTTTGTATATGTTCTTTTGAAGAGATTCACACAGAACAGAAATTGCACCCTAAATTACAATGAGTGGAATTATGAGCAAAGTCCAGTGAGTCTGTTTCACAACAAGGACAGAAAAACGTGTACATGAAAATAAAGGAGACTTTTCAGTTTATAGCTTCTTTTTATACTTTGAAACATAATAAACTGAGAATTATAAGATGACATGTGTGATAACCAGAACCATGAGAAACTCTACATTTAAAATCAAGATGGAGGAAAAATAAATTCCTAGATCAGAAAAGAATAAAAAAAAAAAAAAAACACGGGAGAATGTAGTGTCATGAAAATCATGAATAAAGTGATAGAAGAGTTAGACAGAAAGAATAATAAGTCATACAATAGCAAGTACAAACCACAGGAAAAAAATGAGTAAAGCTGGTAAAGAAAGGAAAAACTTCTCATAAGCTTGATGTAACTAAAAACTTATAAACTGTGTAAGATTCTATTTTTATATCTATTAATTTCAAAAATAGTTTCATTTTGTGAAAATGATACAAGTGATCTAACATTGCATGGGAATCGTTAGTATTCTTTATCTTTATTATTTAGGATGCCTAATGGATAGAATCATCTAATATAAACTTATACACAGATATCATTTAAAGATACATATTAGACAAATAATGCTAATTGTAGCATATTTGTGAAAATGCCTTTCTGAGTTCCTAGAACTTACTTCAGCAATTAGAACAAATGAGTCTTCTCTAACACAATAACATCTTGGCTAAAGTTATATCCTAGCTGTATCATTTTATATGTCACTTGTTAGTTTTTTCTGTTTATTTCTAACAACAAGTAATCAATTTTATGATTCATAGGATTCTTTAAAAGTGCACACTTTGGAATAAATACAGTGTTGTGTGAGTATATTTTGTTCTCCCACCTGAAAAAGACAAAAGAAAGAACTACCTATGGGATCTTTTTTGAAAAAAAAGAGAGATACATACACTTGACATTTATTCCCTTGCTAATAAATTATAATTTAGGCTGGAAAGAGCAAAATGTGTAGAAGTTAACCTTGAATACATAAAAAATTCTTCTGATCTATTATTATATATGAGGGTATATTAGAATAGAAGAAAGAATGTAATCATCTCAAAGAAAAAGCCAACAATGGAAAATTTTTATAAGCAAAAATTGAAGATATCCTGAGAAAAATCATTGAAATTAAGGTGCTGATATTGTTCAGATGATTGAATGCAATTGTCTTGTGCCTTGAGTGAAAGATTTGGGAATAATAATGCACAATGTATGCACAATTGTTGCCCCGAGGAAAAAAATACATATATTTCTTATACATGTGCTTAAAAAATTATATGTTTCAGAGATACTGATCAGTAAAGAATTTAAACTAGAAAAGCACATAAAGGAATGGATGAGATATAAAACTAGGAAAAAAGGGACATTCCTGTACTAAGGCTTTATGTAGATACACATAATACTGCATGGTACACACAAAGAACTACTTGAAAGAGCAAACTTTTGTAAAATACTGAAAAAATATAAAGCTGTCATCATTTTTCTTCTGTACTTTTCTCTCTTATCTGTTTGCTTAATCCAGAGTAATGTCTTCTGAACAACAGAATGTGCAACGGTTTTTGCTGAGTAAGATTCCAAAAGTACAAGAAAGAAAAAAATAAACAGAACATATGAACAATTCAAAAAAATCAGTCCTCCCAGATTTAAAGACCCAATCCAAAAAATGTGCATCTGAGATGAATACACATTTATCAGATAAAGAACTAAAATGGATTTGGAATTAAAATAAAAAATTATATAAAATCGGCTATAACCTAAGCAAAAACTTCTCGAAAGATGGCATAAAAATGGCAATGACGAAATGGTTCAAGAGGAAATTGTTGGAATCTTTATTCATTAGGGAACTGGAAATCAAATATCAAATATCACCTTGCTTACAGAAATAAGGACTATTTTCAAAGAGATAAAAACAAAAATGCTGACAAGGAAAGAGAAAGGGGATACATTCCACACTGGTACATTGAAATATAAATTAGTACTGCTGTTATGGAAAACAGTACAGCAATTCCTCAAACATCAGAAGAAAATAGTTTGAGTTTCCACCCTATCAATACACCAAAAATATGTATAATCTTTAAATATTAAATTTAAAATAAAAAGGAATCTATAAAAGGTTTTATGTACAATATGAAAAACTTCATAGTTTTATGGTGGGATTATCAGTATGATCAGAATTAATATTACATTGTTGGTAGAATTTAACCAGTGAAGAAAGTCTGCAAGACATTAAGACTATTTTCTTCTCAAGAGATGGATAAAACTTGACAGAATGTGTAAAAAAAGAAAGATAAAATTTGATCAAAGGAATAAAAGGAAAGAAGCAATTCAGAGTATTACAATATTTCCTCTACTTCTCAGATGTTTACTTGACAAGTTACTATAAAAGACTAAAGACTGAAAAATGAAATTATGCCTTTTGACAGAAAAATCTCCATGACACATTGAATTATTAAAAGGCAACACTTTTAAAGACTTCATACAGAATATCAGTATCAGGAAAAGAGATTCTTCCCAGAAAAAAAAAAAAAAAAGACAAGACTTTGGCATATGAAGAACCTATACCTGTCAATAAGTATAGAAGTCTCTTGCTGTTCACAGTTCATTGATTCCAAAACCACTGGAGAATCTCAAAATCTACACATGTTCAAGTCCTTTATATAAAATAGCGTATCATTTACAGATGAACAATACATATCTTCTATATTCCAAATCAGCTTAAGATTGATTTAAGTAATAAATACAATGTAAATGATACGTAGATAGTTTCTAATGACTATGTAGGGGAAAAGTAAGTATGTATTCAATATAAACTCAATTTTGTAGAGTTATTTTTTTAATATTTCAGTGCACAGTGGTTTAATTCACAGGCCCAGAACCCATGGACATGGAAGGCAAACTGTACATAAGCTGCACCAGTGACTTTGTTACAGAAGTGTGACTTCAATGTAGCATTATTTTCATTACAAAAAGAATTCACGTCACCAGGGGAAGGGCTCGTTGTCTGTCTATATTGGTTTAAAAGCAGTTTCATGTGGTTGTTTAAGGTATTCAAGAAGCCATAATATAAAGGACAATGGTCAGTGTTACATGGTTCAGAGGAGCATGTTCAAAAACAAGGCATCAAATCTTTCAGAGTTTGGGAGACTGAGGCAAACTGGCAATGCTGCAATAATTGATGCTGCCAGAGTCTGAGACATAAAATAAATTACCTATAATTTTTCTTGGACACCTGGGAGTTAGAAAACGGAGGTGTTGGTTAAGAAGTACGTTTTAACTGGGGAGACTGAGGCAAGAGGAGTGCTGTGAGTTTGAGACCAACCTGGGCAACACAGTGAGCTCAAGGCCAGACTGAATGACATATGAACTGTCTAAAAATTTTAGCACATTTTATTTAGCAATGTTGAACTTTTAGGAAGTACAATATATTAATTTAGTCACAAGTACAGGACACAGTGAAAATTATGGCGAGATGACCATTGAAGCATGAGGGAATATATGTAGGCCAGATAAGGTGATATGACAAGTGACTCAAGAGAAAAAGTTTTTAGGGAAAAAAATATAGAACAAATGAAGCAGTAAGTGTTAGGATATTTTGAATTTCAATCAAATTGGCTCAGCACAATGAAAATTGTTTAACTATATGTATCAGAAATGCAAGGATACAAATGGCTTAAAACTGGAATTAGGAGCTAAATAAAACCTCAAGACACCTCTCTCCATCTCTGGATTTTGTTTTCCATGTCTTTACTTCATTCTCAGATAGACTTTCCATGCAGTGGCAGAGTTCTTCACAGGGTGTGTCAGACTGGCTCACCACCAGAGAAAAATACAAGCCCTCTTTTCCAATAGTTCTCTAATACCAGTATCTATTTTGCAACAGTGGAATTCAAAGTCTCAAGTCTTACTCTTAATTCTTCTGGCTTCGTTGATAAAGCCATCCATGAAGCAAGCATGTGACGGAGGAATTGGTTGTTCCAGCAAAGATCACATTCCATCATCCTTGGAGCTGAGACTCAAGGTCAACCGTGCCTTGATAACATGTGAAACATGGTCTCTGTGTGGTTTCTTCAGGTTGTGATGTGCTATTATCTATAAGGAGGAAAAGATGTTTGATATGTATAAATAATATTTGTCATATGCCTATGTCATATGCCTATCTGTATTCTGTGAGCCTACACGATATCATCATTAAAGTTGTATAAAAATTTACTACAAAAAGAATTTTTAAAATTTAGAATTATGATGGTGGAAATTGTGCACATGCATGTATACAACATTGCTGAATCACAGTACCATGCTTGTTCTCAATTGTCCATGATTAAAGTTGAATTTGATTTTGGGTTTTATTTACCTTTTTAAAATTTTGTTTTTAATTATTATTTCAAACTCTTCATCATTGTTAAAGATTTATATATCCACATTTTTGACATATGCCTTTGCACTTTCTTCTACATATTTTCCCATTTGAATGATACTGAGTTTATATTCTTGCTTTGACCAAATAATGTCTGCACATTAAGAAGAGCAAAGACTTTGAATATTTTTTTCTTGATTAAAATTAGTTTCTTTTGATGAAAGAAAACTAGATCAGCCCTAACTCCCATCTACAGTGTACCAAATTCTGTCTTGGTTACTTTTCTCTCATTGTTGAGACAAAATACCTGATGCCCAAAATTAGGCAAGAATGGTTTCTTTAGCTCACAGTTTTTGGAGGTTCCAATCCATATTCAGCTGGCTCCAAGGTATGGTGGCATGACTGAGGGGCAGCTATTCATGGTGGTCACAAGCCACAAGAGCAAAAGGGCAAAAGGAGAAAGTGCACCTCCTTCCCTCCCTTATATTGTATGCTGATTACCTGCCCCTGGGCAGGTTTAGCACTCACACTGCCAATCCCAGAACTCAACAATGAACCAATCACAAATGCTAGACTCAGCCACCTTCATGACAGCATGAGGCTTTGAGGGGACACTTAAATAAGCCATAACTGTACAGAAGATGAGTACACACTACATCTGTGACTGGAGTTGCATCTATTGAAGGCCAGGCCTCAAGATAAAGATGGAATGGACCAGGCTAAAATGGCTCCTCAAGGGTTACTCAGTAAATTAAAGATTATCCTATAATCAGTATCATCTGGTCCAATAAAGTCTAGATGAACATCAGTCACCAAGGTGAGGGACCAGAACCTCCTGATCTATCCCTTTCCATGTACACTTGCAAAATGACTACCTTCCCCATTGGATCAATATTGCCTAAGTGGCTATACTTATGATCTTACTGGTTGATCATACTTTTGACCTACTATGTAGCCACCTCAAGATTTTGCTGTACAAAAGTTCCTTTGCGAAGTGGGGTCCACAGCAACCCACTTTCCGATCACTCCCTGTCTCTCAGAAACTGTCTCTCTGAATAAATTTTTCCTACTCTTAACCTCCACCATTCCTTAGAATTCACACTTCAATTTTGGGGAATACAAACTCAGCATATGTGACATCTAGCAGGTTGGGAGTTGTATTATTTCCCCTATATCAGTTACAATAAGATTTTAAACAAGAGCATAATATTATTTTACGTTAAAGTTTCGATGCTTTGTTATTATGTTTCTTCTTTTACATTTTCCTTATCTATCTGTATTGGGAATAAGAGAAGCATGTTTACTGCAAAGTTGAGGAAGTATTCATTTAGCCAGATATATTATACACATTTTCTCATTTAATGCAATAAAGTGAAAAAATACATAATGTTTTTATTTTATGATCTGGATTTCAAGGGGTTTTTAATGTCCATTGATTGAATTAAAAATAAAATTACTGTATAACCTTTTCATGACTCAAAAAGCTTTAAAAAATCAACAAAAGTTATGAGTTGCATTTGACAAATTTGTAATTATAGTAATAATATATACACTAGTTGCTCTTTAAATGTAAATGGAGCAGTTTAGAACAAAACTCCTTTAAGACATATTTCTACCTCAAATCAAATGTGCTTCTGAGCTGCACTTTTTTCTTCCAGTTTACTGTCAAGGACAAAAACAGTAAGCAAACTGTATATTCACCCATCTGTTCAATTTCTTTTCTTTTCTTTTTACTTTAAAGAGAATAAAAACCAACAAAATAAAACAGAATAAAGTCAATCAAAACAAAACAGTGAAAGTGGCACAGAACTTAAGAACAGGATAATAGGAAATCAACAATGCCTACCATAATATATCTTGTTATCTTCACAATAGTTGTCCATACCATCAGATATAGTAAAATCAAACCAAACAAAATAGAATAAAACCAACCAAAACAGAACATTAAATAAAACAAAACAATAAATCAGAACAAAACTAAACAGTGAGAATAATATTGGATTTTAAAAACAAGACAGAAGGAAATCCCCCATATTTACTATTTTGATACTGTTATCCTTCTGATAGATGCTCAGACTACCCACCTTAGGCCTACAAAGTCAAGCAAAGCATACAAGCATTTAGTTGTTTCTGTATCTCAGTTACTATTAACTCATCCTGTCCTCTGAACCAGCTGGTTGCTTACAAGGAGTGAATGGATTCTTGATTCTCAGGCCACATGCTGGTTGGCTCATGGGAAGGGTGAACTGGCATCTCTCTTCCTGGGCCCCACATGGTTTGCCTCCATCTGTTTAATTTCTTGTGAGAGATCTTTAAAAGAGGTTTAATTTATCATTTTCATTTCTTTCTTCTTTATTTTACAAATATGACTTCATTGAAGTTCCTAAATACTTTGTTCAAAAACTTTATCATTTTGTGCAGCAAATAAGTCACATGTGTTGTACCCAGATTTTTGTCTTTATAGCTACTCTTTTGACATAAATTGCCAAGGCAAAGACAACAACAACATAAAATTTGACATTCACTTAAGTTGAGATAGGAAAGAAAAACTACACGTAAGCAGAAATAACAATGAAATTTTTAATTTTAAAGTTATACTTTCCAATATAATCATGTTACTGAATTGTATCTATATCTTTATTTTGTAGACTTTTTTATCTTTATTTTGTAGACATGTTTATATTCTCTAGGCTTCTTGAGTCTTTTTCCAGGCCATCACACTCAAAGCACTTAAATATACTATACAGTATTAAATTAATTTAGTTTATAAGACAATTTTTGTGATGTAATCTTAAGATGAAAAAAACTGATTAAAAGGAGCTCAAGGAATGTGCTTAGGCAATACATTCTAAATTATTCATTTTAAAGATATCTCTATCACAACATACGTATTCACACCAGACCACACTTTCTCACTCCTGAGGGTCCATATGTTATTTTCTAAGTTTATGCTTCTTTAACTCTGTATATTAAAATCTATTTATGCTTCTTACTGATTTGTCCTGAAATTATTTTTCTGTGCTGAGCCAAAATGAGTTTTCCATCTCTTCTTTGGGGAAACTCCTCAGAGCCTGACTAGTTACAATCTTTTATAAATTATTAGGTGGTAAACTGAAGGAGTGAATTTTTTTAAGTTCAGCTGAAAGCTTTTCATTTCATTCAACTCTTCTTCCTCTGCAGGATTTTCTCTCTTACTTTGCAAACCTCTGCAGGTTTAATCTCCCTTTTCAGGGAACAAAGCTTTCTAAATCCTTAGAAAATGACTGTTTACATATAAAACCACTAAAGACAGGAGATATTTGTTTTCTCTAATCAGAAATGGAAATTTCAGGGGATATATTCAAAATCCTCACTAAAACTCCCCTCAGGGAGAAATATCCTATTCTGGGGTCAGATGCAGCTAAAAACTTGCTCTTCCATAAGACAAATAAGTATAGATCTGCTCAGAAAATGGAGTTCATCTCACCCACACTGGTGTAGGAGGTAATCCTGAGATGGAATAAGAGGGAATTGAACTGAGGTTGACACCTGAGGGAGAGTCCTTGTTCAACATGTGCATTGTGAGGTCCTAAATACTTTAAACCAAAGGAGAGCCTCTTATCTGCTGTCTTAAGTTTTCTTTAATCTCTCTTTCCTTCACTTCCTTTGCTATCCAAACTGAAGGCATCTACTTAGTATACCTATTGCCAGAGTTTCCCTTTTCAGGGTGACTGGGGAAATCTCCCAAGTCATACAGATTCAAGTTACTGTTTATGCTGGACTCAAAGCAAAGAAGTTAAGGGGTGTGTGTGGTGTGGTGTGTGTGTGTGTGTGTGTGTGTGTGTGTGTGTGTGTGTGTTTTCTTCTTCTCTTAAATAGAATTCATTCCCTATCCTCCTATTCTCCTAGTCCTTCTTTTCCCACTTCAAGGCTTGCCTTGTTTTTTGAGGGTTTTTTTTTTTTTCACTTTTAGAAGAAAACTTCCTGTAATTTTTGTTTCGTTAATTAGCAGGGAGAGAGGTGAGTAAATGGTACAGCCTAAGTGTTACAATGAGTGTCAAAGAAATGATCTCTGATTTCTTTAATCTGCAATTCAAACCAAGGAACAATTTCTGTTCTCCTTTTCTTTGCCTGTATGTGAAAAAGGAAGAAATGCAGTTGGGAGAAGGGGAGCTCTAGTGGATGAATCTAAAGCAGTTGTATCTGTGAATCTTCAATTTGGCTATGATGGGACCTGTCCATATATTTGCATAGTTTCTGTGGTGTCTTTTGCTATTGATTTCTAGTTTCATTGCACTGTGATCTGATAATTTGCATGGGATAATTTTGATTCTTTTGCATTTTCTTAAGCATGCTTTATGGACTGTATGAGGCCTATTTTGGAGAAATTCTCATGTGCTGTTTAGAAGAATGTGTATTCTGTTTTGTTGGATAGAGCCCAGTAGGTATGTATTAAGTCCATTTGTTTGAAGATATGAAACAACTTTGACAATTCTTTGCTGATTTTTTTCTAGTTCATCTATACATTTGTGATTGTGAGGTATCAAGTTTCTGCATTATGATTCATTGGTTTTTATCTGATTTTTCTTGTTGATTAGTGTACATTTTATGACATTGGGCCTGCCAGTATTTGGTGTATATATCTTTATAACTGTTATCTCTTCTTGCTGAGTTATTCCCTTAATCAATATGTAGTGACTTTCTTTGTCTCTTGCAATCAGTTTTGACTTTAATTTCATTTTGGCTGAAATTAGGATAACTATTCCTGCTCTTCTACAGTTTCCCATTGCATGGAATATTACTTTTCATCTTTGAGTTTCCATACTTCTGAGTACTAAAAGTACTTTTGTGCATTGCATATTGTTGGCTTTTGTTTCTTTTTTTTTTTTTTTTTTTTTTTTTTTTTTTTTTTGCAGCACTGGGGATTGAACTCACAACCTTGCGCTTGCCAGGACAGGAGCTTAAGCAGCTGAGCCAAACTCCCCAGCCCTGGTTTTTTGAGGCAGGGTCGCACTGTGTAGCTCAGGCCGGCCTTGTGCTCGCGTTGTAGCCCAAGCCGGCCTCGAACTCACAACGCTCCACCTACCTCAGCCTCCCGAGTGCTGGGATTAAAGGCGTGAGCCACCACGCCCGGCTTGGCTTTTGTTTCTTAATTCATTCTGGTAATCTGCCCTTTGATTGGGGAATTGAGATCATTTACATTGAAAGTTACTATTGAGAAGTATTGCCTTATTCCTGTCACTGATTCACTTTATGTTGTAGATTTCACTTTTTTCCCTTTTGTTTAACTGTTCATACCACCAAGTGTATCCATTTTTTTTGACTTATTGGCATTGATGGTTTCATTGTCTCTTTCTAGGATATCCTTGAGAATTTTGTGTGGTACTGTTTTGGTGGTTCTGCAAATACCTTAATTCTCTACATATTTTGAAGGACAGTTTTGCAGAATTGATAAATTGGCATTGGAAACTATCATATTTCAGGACTTGAAGCACTTCAGTCCAAACCCTCCTATCCTTTAAGTTTTGTGATGGGAAGTCTGCTGTAATTCTAATGGGCCTACCTTTATATGTGATACATTGCCTTTCTTTAATAGGTTTTAGGATTTTGACTGTACGATGAAATTCAGGTACTTTGAGAATAATGTGGTACAAAGAGTTTCTCTTTTAGTCATTATTACTTGGGGTTCCATATGCCTGACTTATCCGCATGCTTATTTTTGGAGCTTTCTGCCATTACCTCTCTGACAATCTGTTTTATGTTATTTATGTCGTTTCCTGATTTTTCACATACAGACACAAATGACAGGGTTACATTCCTGCAACTAGGTCATTAAATGAATTGGTCTCTAAATGAAGAATTACATAGAGTATACACATTGCAGTATTCATAATAAAGAAATGTTCAAAGGAAATCCCAGCCTGGTGGCTTTGCTTTATTTGCGTAATTCTTGCATAAAATATTAGAATGTAGAAAAGAATATAAGACTAATGTACTATACTATAGAGTACAATCAGCAAAACTATAGTTCTGTACTGTAGAAGGTACCCTAAAGGTCACATTACCACTCATATTCCTGCATCATAAGTCTGAATGCAGGTCATAAGCCCAAGCAGCTAATCATAAGTCTGAACAGTCATTAAACAGGTAGGTTGTTAAATGAGGAATACTGTATTCCAATTACTCTTAGTTCAGTCTTCTTTGTGTCATCTAGCAACTGATGAATCCACTTTTCATTTTCTCATGTTGCTTTTAAGTTATCTATGAGTAGCTGGCCTTTCTCTGAATCACTGTCTTCTAGTTCTGCATTTCTGTCCTCACATTGGCTACTCCAGCTGCCCATACTTCCAATATAACTGTCAATCTCCTGGGTTTCTAATTCAAACATTTTCGTGGACTCTAATTCTTTGCTAAATGAATCATCCAGGTTTTGTATCAATTTGTTTAACTCATCTAACTTTTTATTATGTCTTCTGAAAGCTACTGGAGCATTTTTCTCTTTATAATACAGAAAGTGATCTCTTACAGAGATTTAGGAAATTCAACAAGAGCAGCTCTTTGAAAGCTTTCCTTTGTTTCCCCTTCCCTTTACCTTTCATTTTTGCCCTAAACATTTGCCTCACCTAGATGGTTAACTCCTGTCTTTCTTTAGACTCAAAACAACTGATGACTTTTGTCATGTTCTTTCTTTTCTTTTGCTTTTTTTTTCTTTCTCTCTCTCTCTCTCTCTCTCTCTCTCTCTCTCTCTCTCTGTGTGTGTGTGTGTGTGTGTGTGTGTGTGTGTGTGTGTGTGTGTTTGAGACAGGGTCTCACTATGCAGTTCAGGCTGCCCTTGAATTCACTTTGTAGCCCAGACTGGTCTCAAACTCACAATGATCCTCCTGCTTCAGCCTTCCGAGTACTAGGATTACAGGCAAGCACCACCATGCCCAGCTTCATGTTCTTTTTTAGTATGTTTTTCTATGCAACAACTAACTCAAAATAGGTAATTTGAAAAAAAAAAAAAAAAACTTTCAGCAGCTATCTCCAGAAGTTTATGTTCATTGAGATATTCCACAGAAAAACAAAACAAAATGAGACACATGCCCTGGATGAAAAGACATCCCATAGCATGCAATTTTCCTGGCTTTTTCCTTCTCTCTGATCCCCAAAAAAGGTCTTTATAAAGCCACTACTCATCCCCACCATGATAGAGCTTTGATGTAGAAAAGAGATCTTTTTTATGGATTCTACTTCTTTCCTATATTGGGCACTCATGATTTCCATCATTTTCCTAAGCTCCTCTATTTTTTATCTTATCTTCTCGAGAGTGGCTAAGCATGTCTTTCATTATGGTCACCATCTCAGTAGTTATCTGCAAAATTATTTCTGATTTGATTTTTTTTTAGAATCTCATTCATTTGTCTCATTACTCCTATTACCACTTTAGAGAGGCTAGATTGGTGGCTTTTGGATTGTTCCACTTTACTGCCTCCTTGGTTTGCTTTGATAAGCTGGATGTCTGTGGTTACATCTCGTTTAAGTGTCTTCTCACTTTCTACTTTCTAGTTTAATTCCTGGTTTGTTGCTTGTAAATGCCTATGGTGAGAAGTTTTGTTGCTAGTACTCATAACCCTTAAGAAATGAGTAGTTCTCAGGGATGTCTTCCAGGTGTAGCTGGCTTTTGAGTTTTGAGTATGTTGCAAGATCCTACCTCTTCAGTTTATTGGGAATGAAAAGTTACTGCCTACTTGGTCTAGCCACTGGTTTGGCTCTTGCCTATAGTATCTTTTCTGACTCAGTCTTGGTATACCAGGAAGAGCAACTTGTTAGAGCAATTATGTTACTTTGGCTAAAGCAGTACAATCAGCAATAACAATAGCATCAAACATAGCATAGAAAATGACAAACTGTGGTAGCTATTAATTTGCCACTTTTTATTGTATGAACTAGATTTGTGGTTATGTAACAAAATCTAAAACAAACCAGAAAATTATATGCAGTGAATAAGCCCTTAATATGGCAATTTTATCCTTATGGGAGAAAGTTTAGAAGGGATTAGGGGGGTGAAATAGAGAAATAGGAGAGGAGAAGATTAAAGACAAGGCTGGAGGACAAAGGAGGATCACACATGCTTTGGGAAACTGGTGCAGAAGAAACGAGTGAAACAGAGAAGGAAGAAATAAAAATAAGAGCATAAAAGAAAAACTACCACAAAAAAATAGAAATATTGTTCACACTCATATAAAAACAAAAATAATGAAGGAAAAAAACAAACAATGACAACAAAAACAAGGAGAGGGGAGGGGGAGAGAGAGAGACAGAGACAGAGAGAGACAGAGAGAGACAGAGAGAAATGAGAGAAAATGTTCACTTCAAGGTGTGTCTCTGCTGTCACTGATACACAATGTGGGGAGACTGGATCCAGATCCATGGTGATTAATGCCAGCAAGCCAGCAGTAGCTTTACAGAGCCTGCACATTATTTGTCCTGAAGTCCTCTCTGGTTTCTGGCCACGAGGCTGAAACCAGACCTGCTCAGCCTGCAGAAGTTGGTGCACTTTCTACGGGCTTGAACTCTGTAGGGGCCACTATATGGAGCTACTAGACGGAGCCAGTAGTTGTTCTGAGTACAAAACTTAGTTGGTTCTTCTCCTAGATAGCTCCTGGCCAATCTCCCTCTCCTGCAGGTTGTCCAATCCCACACCACTCACCACCAACCACTGCAGTCCACCATGTCCACAGCTTGATTCCACTTGTGCACCTCTCTGTAGAGGCCTCAGGGATTGCCAGTAGTCACTGGGTGCTTACAGGTTTGAGCCACTTTTCCCATGCAGTGAGTCCCACCTCAAGGAGAAGGCATCACCCACTACCTTTTCTTCTTTGTTGAAGTTTCTCTCTTTGCTCTCCCCTTGGGCTTCAATTTTCACTTCAGATACTTTCCGATTAGGTCCAGGGAACCCACTTCTCACCTTCTTCTCTTCCTCACATTGCTATATTCCACTGTCTGGACACCAAATCTCTGAAAGACACTTTCTCTGCTGCTTACCACTCTGCCATCTTCAGAAAGTCCCTGATGTAGAATACAGAAAAAACCCCTATATGTTTTCAAAACTACTGACCCTAGAATAGAACTCATTCCTTCCTACAAATCTCAGTTTTCAAATGTTGAAAATTTGGTGTTTGACCAGGGGGCAACTGGGAACTTTAACCTTGTTAAGATAATTTTGAAAATTCTTATCATATATGAACTTACTATTTAGGTCAACTGTATACAGAAACTTAGTAACAATAGCAATACTAATAATCATAACATTAAAAGTATGCAGACACTGAACTAATGCCCCCAACTGTCCTCTGTGATCAGTCACACTACATGATTATAGGTTTAATGAAATTGTTCCATAGAATATATGGAATAATATGAGCTACAATGTCTTATTTTTACAAGGTCCTATTTTTACAATGTGCTATTTTTATTGACCAGTGCAACTATAACAGCTGTTTGCTGCAATTTGTCAAGGCCCAGTTATATAATTTTGGGGGAAAAATTTTTTCATAATTAAATTGTGATTACAGCTTGTCTTTTTTATTTTTTTGTTTTGTTTTGTTTATGGTACTGGGAATTGAACTCAGGAACTTACACTTTGCCAGGCAGGAGTGTGCCACTGAGCTATATCCCCGGCCTGAGGCCTAGTATCTTGCCATGAGAGCTGGCTGCTGTACAAGGAAATGTAACTCTGGATGCCTCTGGTCATAGTTGAGGCCTCAATGGTCCTGTGATGCTGTGATACTCCAGAGAAAGATTACTTCAGCTGAAAACATCCTGGTTCCTTGAGAACTGAGTAGTAATTTTAAAAAAGGTTTCAACTGGGGGAAAAGACAAATTTCTTAGTATCCTGCCATCTCTCCCCACTGTCTTCATCAACATCAGATCCTCATTAGTTTAAGATCACTGCTATCCTCTGAGTCATTAGAAGTGATCCTCATCAACATTAGAACCTTCTTAGCATAAGACCACTGCTGCCCTCTGAGTTACCCGATAATACCCTCACTATTTTCCTCAATTTAAATGTGATCAATAAGTACCAATGTCTGGCTGCCTCATGGCCTTTTGTTCCCATGAACACTTGGTCATCCCAGATGCCTGTTGCTTTACTATTTGTCTCTTGCTTTCTTTCCACCATGCATGATAACATCTTGCAGGAAACTGGAGATTCACTGCAGAGGTCCCCAAAAGTAATTTCCTTCTTGTCTTTTAAACTGAGAAAACGGGCCAGGGAATGACATTTCTGAGCATTTATTCTGGGCAACCAGTCCTTGCTTTTCCAGGTCTTCATCCTCACTTTAGTTGTTCTCACATTAATTGTGCCTCAATTTGCCTTTTGGGTTGACAATTATGTTTGTTGACTCAGTTTTGAATTATAAATTATAAAGTATAATTTTATTTTTCTTTCCATAAAAAGATAATTAGCAGTTTTGCAGAAAAAATGCTTCCATTGATAAAAATAAATATCAAAATGAAGAAACTGACAGCAAGTTATTACAAATAAAATAGTATTACAAAATTCTAAAGCCATAATAAAAATGAATTTTAAATTATTGTATTGAGATGAGTGAGACATCATTTTCCCAATACTATTTTAAGAACTCTTTGTTAACTTACTAGGAACATAGCCCACAGAGTTGACTGTTGGTACAGTTTACCAATTCTGAAAACGTCATGGACTGTTGTCAAATTTTCACTTTCCTATGATTCTCATGACCTGAGAAATCACAGGAGTGATGAGAAAGTGTTTTTATTCCAATTACTCAAAATATTCACCTTCTCAAAAATTGGTATTTTTTTTTCTTTTGTACTTCTCTTTCACTATCTTAATTTACTTCACAAATAATTATTGAGCTGTTACACAGTTCTAGATACTGTTCTGAGACAATGGACTTAATAAAGAATAAAGTAAACATTTACCAACATTCTATGATGAGTGATAAGATGAAAGATACAGAGATTATTGACAGTACTTAGGGCACCAGATCTAATTCTGGGTAAACATCTATATAGGATTAGCTATTGAATTAAGATTTAATTGATGAATGAGACTTAGAGAAAGAGATAAGTAACATTTTGGGTGAAAAGAGCAGAATGTTCTTTGTGCTGAACTTGAGTTAGGAGGGGATTGTTGAGTATGAGTAAGTAAAAGGTTCACATAACATAAGAATAGAAGTGAAAGAGAAGACTTGTAAGGTGAGGGCTCAAATGCAGATTTAAGAGTTCAATTAAGAATTTTAGTCTTTTATTCTAAAGTAAATTGAAATTTATCGATGGGATTTAGAATCATTGCTGTAGTCATGGTGTTGATATTCTTTGCAGCACCAGGGATCGAACTCACAACCTTGCCCCTGCCAGGGCAGGCATTTAAGACACTGAGCCAAACTTACGCCTTATGGTGTTGATATTCTGATTTATATACTACAGTGCAATTTTCATAAATAATAGACATTATGTTTTTAAATTGGAGGTTTTTAGACTTTTCCCATACTGATGGCATTAGAAGGAAATTTTAGTCTTTTAAGAAAATGATGGATAGATAGTAGCAGTAGAAAGAGAAGAATATGGCAAAAAAATATTTTAAAGGCAAAACCTGAAGCAGTGGTGGTGAATCTATAGCACCTGTGTTACTGTTTTTCTTTCAAAACAAAGGATGTTAATGTATGGGTTGTTTTTTCTAAACTAAAACTTCAATATTCACATTTGACTGCAGTGTTGGCCCCTTCGCAATATATAAGTGAGTTTTGGGTTGCAGTTTGGGAACTCAGTCTCTAAAATCTTCACCACCACTGAACTAAAGGTCTTGGTGCTTGATCATTTTGGGAAATTATAAGAGGAGGGGAGTCATTTAAAGGTGAAACTCAGATATCTCAATTGCAAAGCTGAATAAATAGTGATGGCAGTCACTGAATAATGGAGTGCTTACAAAGACAAAAGCCTGGCATGCTAAGAACTGGATAAGGCCATTCTAATAAAAAATAAAGTGGAAGGGTATCAAACAAAATGTCCAAGATGAAAAATTAGATATTTTAAAAAACTTAAAAAAAAAAAAAACTAAAGGTATGGGAAAAGAGCAAAGGCTGAGTTGGAAAACTAGGTTTGTGTGAAATAACATGGTTTTGTAGACTACCATGCTTAATCAGGACTTAATTAATTAGAATTTTATTCTACATGAAATTAAAATCTAAGACTTTGAAATATAAAAGTTTATAATTTGATTTAAATGTTATGAATGTGATTTTAGGGTCTTTAGTAACATAGATCGAGGGAGTAAAGCAGTAGAAATAAGAGACCTATTGCATGATTGATCTAAAATCCAAGTATGAAATATCTTGGTTGAAATACTGGCAGTATGATATAAAAGAAATTCAGGGAATTAGGAGACATTTTGAATACATAATAATAAGTCATCCTAAAGTTTATGTGAGAAAATAGAGTTTTAAGACAAAAGGAAAGACATTAAGGGAGTACCACAGGTTTCTAATAAGAAGGAGATAATAAAGAGGCTATGCAAGAAAAAAAAATTGCCGGTTTCATTTTAGATATGTTAAATATGAGATATCTGTGAAATGTTGAATTGGAATAAAAAGTCTCTGCCAAAAAAGTGAGGCTTCTGTTCAAGAAATATTCTTCAGAAAAGACATGGGAATCTGGTAAATCGATTTGTTTTAAACTCAGGCAAATGATTGTAATCATCTGAAGACAGCACGATAGAGAAGAAGCGAATTATACACAAAGGAGGCCCTACACAAAACAGAAGATGATTTAGTAAAGTTTGAGGCGTTGTCAGTGAGGTAAAATCAGGCAACAGTAGAATTATAGCAGCTAAAGGAGAGGAGGAGGTTGTGGCTGATCCTTTTGAATACTGCTGTGAAGTATTTTACAGTGAGGATAGAGTACATTGGATTGGTAACAAATGTCAGTGATGGTGTGCATAAAAACAAGATTCAGTGAAGTGTTGATGAAAAATGGACAGTGGAGAGATGAATAATAAATTAAGTTGAAATTATTGAAACTGTAACAAAAATAAAAATGTTTGATTAGTAAAAAAGTAAAAAAAAAAAAAGAGTTAACCTATAAGAAAACCTTGGAATTTATGTATTATATTAGGAAACTTCTATTACTATAACAAGACTGAGAACTATATATAGGAAAGAGCTTTACTTAGTCTCAATTTTAAGAGCTAATTGTAAGATTGAGTGATACCATGTGTTTGACTTCTGATGTGGGCCCATGGTGGTGGCATATGGCAGCAGCACGTGTGAAAAGGGTTACCCTGGTGACACAGGAAACCAGAGAGGAATGCAGAAGTCATTCTTGCTACTTTGTAACAACTCATTCAGAAAACAAGGAAGGTCCAATAAGAACTTCCTAAATCCTTCTAAGGGCAGCATTCACAAGGATATAACCACCTTGCAACAGAACACCCACCACTTAAAGTTCCCATTACCTTCACATCTCCAGTATGGGAACCAAGTCTTCAACATAAGAACACATGAGGGACACGAGACATCCAAACTAAAGTGTAGGTATTTTTTAATGTGGACTACATATAATCTGAGGGGATGATGATAAGGAAAATTTTGCTATGTCAAAAAATAAAAATGGCTTCACAGCATTTACACAAGTTGAGGGCATTGCCTTTTGTGGAATGGGGTGTATTTTTTTTTTTTTTGATCATCAAAGAGAAAAGAAGAAATTCATAAAGGTTAATATAGGTCAATTCTTGGTTGTAGATATATTACAATTGTATAGTTATGCGTAGTTTTGAAAATGCTCAGACTGAATCATGTTGATTACATATAATTATTATTAAAATGTAATGAACTATAAGAACTAATGCATGTCCAAGAAAACACACTTGGTTATGCTTTCTCCTCATGTATTTAATTCAAATTTTATAATTTTGATTCAGCATGAATGGCAATAAAGGGGTCTTCTGCAGAGTTACTAATAGAAAATTGTGCCGTGCCATCATCAGAAACATAGACTTTAATTCCTGTGCAGTTGCCATCAATTTTATCTCCAGAAATGACATCACAATATGTGCCAGCAGGTAGACCAGTTTGCAGAGTTGATGACAATGACCTGAAAAATACAATTTAATATTTAACCTTAAACCAAAAAACACAAGGAAGCAGACTATTTCTAGAATAAATGAAGAGTTTAACTTGGTGCTATATACTTTAAGCTGTCAAGGGCTCAATAAGGAAAAATTCTAAAGAATTCTAAAGACTTCTCCAGACTTTTCCTAAAGACTGAAAGCAATCTAATAAAAGACCTAGCAATTTCTTATTCAAAGTGTACATTATCAAATAAGGAAAGTTGAAAAATACAATTGAAGTTTCGTAAGAGTTGCTATAGTCATATAAAAGTACTACCCATGTCAAACAAATATTATAAATTTATACTCTTCTGAATTTAACAAATGCTGATTGCTTTTAAGAATTTCAATGACATTTTTTAAAAAATAAATCTTTTCTTCCAAGAGGTTAAAAAGAATTTGGTCTAGAAGTAAAAACAAAACAAAACAAAACAAAAACAACAAAAAAAACCCACTAGCATTTCTATAGAGAGGTACATAGTTTTAGTATATAAATCTACCTCGCAGAGATTTATTTCAGTTCTCGAATCCAGAACACAAAAGTTACAGAACTATTCATGGCATCTTTTAGTTAAAAAAAGACACACATTACTCATTTATTTATATAGAATTAGGCTAAAATGAACTAATGATGGGTAGAACAATACTTTTTCAAACATATGTGTAAAAATATTTATGTTATAGTTGATATTTCCCATTAAGTTTTTGTATTTGGGTTTTAAAACTTTCCATTTCTGTTCTTTCATTTGTAATACTTGTATTTTGTTCCTGTCTTAACATTATCTCATATTTAGAATTATATTTACTAAGAGCTTTCTGCAAGTCATTGAAGTGTCTCAGTCCAAGACAAACTTCTACTCATGGTTAGCTCATAAATAATTCTTTACTTTCTTGACTCTAAATTATTACCCATTAAGAGAGACAGAAAAATGCAAACCATAAGTCAAAGAAGCAGATAGAGGAGGAGATGACATACAGAGGTAGAAGGAAAAAATTATATTCCAGGTAGGTCCAAAGCATATTCTTTTAGTGATTTCACAACTGTTATATTAACTATTGTACTATTGGTGTACTAACTAGATAGTGAAATGAGAATATATTAATCTGTATTATATATATTAATATATACTGTAATACTAAATATGCTATATGTTTTAATATATATTACTATGTAACTGTGTAATACTATATATACTATATATATTATGCTATATTAACTATACTACTAAATACATTATACTGTATATACTATATATTACGCTATATATATTATTATACTACAATATATATTATACTATGTAATATATATACATATATATACATATATATATTCACATACAAGATGGCAAGAATGCATAGAAAGACCTCTACGAAAAACAGAAGACCTTTATAAAAACAGAGGAATCTAAAAAGATCCAAACTTATTTTTCCTCTGCACTTTTTTAATCTTTGTTTTACTAGCCACAAAGTAAAAGATAATTCAATTATGATAAAAAGTAAATGAGTAGAGAAAGAAAAGAATAACCAATAACATAATAGGATACAATACTTTTAATTGCTATCTACTCACCAGTCGTCATTGTTAAAGACAATGAATCCTTTGTTTCCTCTTCCAAAAGCTATTTGGTTGCTTCCATTATCCCACCAGTTTGAGAAAGGCTGGCCATCAGCTACGTTTCGGAAAGCAACCATGTTCCTAAAAGCACAGACTCATATAAAATGTCCTTGGACTTCACAATTTAAAATAAAATGCTTCAGAATTAGAAAACGCTTCTCAATAAGTGTTCCCACCTTATTTGACGCCAGCGATGTTCACAGACCCAGCCATTGCCACAAGTTGTGTCTGCATTGATAGTTACTTCTTTAATGGCTCCATTGTCATTTGGTGGCCCAATCCAATCATTAACATCCTTAATTATGATAAAAAGACCTTAGATTTTTTGAGTACTCACACACTTCTATCTTCCTTTTCCTTTATAGCCAACCTAATCAGTGCTACTACATAATATCTGCAATATCTTTATTTTTATTCTATTTTTTACTTTTTATTTTTATTTTTTTGATACTGGGGATCGAACTGACGACCTTGTGCTTACTGAGTAAGCACTAGAGCCACTCAGCCAAATCCCAGGCCCAATATCTTTATTTAGAATCCAACTTTTCTTTGCTGAACTTTATCATGTCTGCGAACTCCTTTTCTACAGTGCCATAGTTCAAGCAAAAAAGATAAAAATTTTATGCTATCAGTTTTTCTACTAACAAGAGCTTCTTAATATCATTACTCTATGTCATTGAAACAGCAAGAGCCTTAGAGCCTTAGTAACAAGAAAATTAAGCCGGGCGTGGTGGTGCACGCCTTTAATCCCAGCACTAGGGAGGCTGAGGTAGGAGGAGTGTTGTGTGTTCGAGGCCAACTTGGGCTACAACACCAGCACAAGGCCGGCCTGAGCTATACAGTGCGACCCTGCCTCAAAAAAAACACCAGTGTCGGGAGTTTGGCTCAGTGACTTAAGCACCTGTCTGGCAGGCGCGAGGTTATGAGTTCAAGCTCCAGTGCCACACACACACAAAAAAATTAGAATATAGGCTTCTATATGACATTAAACAGGAAACCTACAAAAGGTCTCTCTTATTATCAATTTTATCATTTGTAAAAAAAAAGAATATCACTTGCTCAGTAAACAAATTAATAATTACAGATGAAAATGGCCTTAAATACAGTAATTGCCAAATACTAGTTGATATTAAGCAATATTTTTGAGGAACTCACTCAGCTACACATTCTCATCTCTGTATTAAATTGTCTAACTATCTGGCATTGTGTTTGGTTTCTGACTCGCATCATTTTTAAATTGCCTAATTCTTCAAAAATTAGGCAAAGGCAACAGAAGAATCAGTGTAAAATAATATACTATAAACAATATACACTTAAACACATATATGATGAATAAATATGAAATATAATTCCTTATGTGAAAAAAAATTTAAAACACTCAACTGAGAAAGATATACTTAGTTTTTTTTTTTGTTTTTTATTTTTTACTTTTTCGTGTGTATGTGTGTGCCAGGAATTGAACTCAGGACCCTACGCTTGCCAGGTAGGAATAGTTCCACTGAGCTATATCCCTGGCCTGAAACAAGGCTTCTTTTTTTATTTTTGTACTGGGAATGGAACTCAGAATCTTGCGCTTGCCAGGCAGGCCCTTATGCCACTGAGCTCTATTCCCAGCACTGAGAAACAGATATTTTGAACGACTCTAAAACTTACATTTCCATTCTGAATATCTCGTTCCCAACGGTAGCTTGACATTACTCGGGTAAATCCATAAGGATGAGCAAGCATAAATCCCACAGCCATTTTATACAGTCTGAAAATTACAAAATGATACTCTAAGAACAGAGTCTTGCATTATCATTAAAAGTTAGATTAAAAATTTGGAGAACATTATTTCCTACCTAGCATCCCAGAAGGTAAGAATAGATGCTCCTCCAGCTCCATGACCTCGTTGATTGTCGTGGTTATCCACAAAGACAAGGGCTCTGTCAGAAGGCATGAAGCCCCACCCTTCTCCCCAGTTCCTAGGATAAAAATAAGATGTGCATACTATACATATGCATGTACAATTGCCTTATAGTATTTATACTCTATTTCTAAATGCTTTCTTTAGTTAAATTCTCTAAGTAGTTTCCCAAAAGATTTTGTAATCCATTTAGAATGATAGGATTCAGTATATTGTAACACAGATAGACTTCAGAAGAATAAACATTCATGTCACATTATAGAGCATATCAAAGTGTATTACAATCAGGTCTCAATGCCATATGGTTGCAATATACATATTTTAATATTTGAAATTCATACATGTCAATTCCAGATTGTGAGCACATAATGCATACTCAACAAAATGTTAAATTCATTTGAGGAATTAACCGAGTTCACAGTTTAAAAGTAAAAGCAGTGAAACCTAGAATACTCATTTATTATAGAATAAAACTTCTTGGTAATTTGTTCAGCTTCTAGAATATTTGCTTTGATATTTAAAAATAAAAGAGATTGTCAATTGTCAAGAATGAAGCCTAACTCTCATTAGGAACCAATATTTTGGTAAGTATTCAAATAACAAGTTTTATGAAGATTATCCATACTGGGTATATGTCAAATAGATGTGAAAAAGTTTCAATGACAACATTTTTTCTTACTTTAAGTAAGCCATCTTCTCTCCATCCCACTTGCGAATAACTGTGCCTAGTTTTGCACCGTACTTGAATTCTGTCACACGGCCATTTCCAAAGTATTCGCTACTTGAAATTGCTTCACCACCCAGATCAATTACCTAGTAGAAATATAGGGGAAAAAGTCTTTTACATCAGAATTTTAAAGTTGCATTCAAATATCTTTAAGCTATTTATGTGACTTGAAACACTCCAAAACATTTTTCCTTGTATCTGTTTTTATAAGTATGTGTCACAATATTGAAGGAAACTTAATTACAAGGTGACATACTATCCTGCAAAAAAAAAAAGTTTAACTTTCTTATTTTTCCACAGATACAAACAATAAGTCATGCCAACACAGCATTTACTATTTGAATGACGACATTTCTCAGTGCTTGATAATTATTAAATTATTTGATTTCCAATGACAACGAAATCTTAGCAATTTTCTGTATATGGGAAAATGGTTTTACTAAACTTTCATCAATTTCCTCAAAATATTACACAGCCTAGAGCTGCAGAGCTAAGTTTCAAACAGCTACAAATTATGTAGCCAAGATCCTAAGATAGATTTGTTTGTAACAACAGCTAAACAATTTTCTGTCTTCCCTATGCTCTCTAATGAGATGATAAATGGCACAGTTTCACTTTCAGACTAAGAGAAATTTTTTACAGAATTAGATGTGCTACCTTTGAATAAAGTAAAAGAATACTCTCTTTGAACGATCCACTGCCTTGCAGAAATCACGTTTTATTAATCTGTTATTTATTGTATAATGAACAACATGCTCTTGTATTACATACACACACATATATTGATGTACCTCCTGGAAAATGAAAGGTCGACTTCCTGCAGAGAACCAGTTTGTGTTGAGATTATTCAGTTTATCCAAAATTGCCTTGATGTCTCCGGGCCACATGTGCTTAGATGCATCGAGTCTGAACCCTGCTACACCGATGTCGATGAGATTGTTCAGATAGTCGGCAATCTTGGTACGCACATAATCCTTCTCAAGTGCGAGATCAAGAAGCCCAGAGAGACGACAGTCCCTGACCTGTTGAGGTAAATTTTTTCACTGATTCATAAAACATCACCTTTCAACTGAGAATCCATTTTATTATTCAGTCATGCACATTTAGGTCACTATATAATACATAATGTGTTCTTTGCAAAAACACTAGTGATAATGATATTTTACTGTGCACATACATGTGAAATGATTTCTTGTACAAAAATAGAGTCGAAGAAAGGAGATCAACTTTTCACTTAAAGAGAGAATGTTTTCTTATCTTATTCTTTCTCTTTTTTTGTGGTTCTATTATGGTGTGTGTGTAGGCGAACAAACACACACCGTCCAGAATGGCAGATAAGTGCTCTTCTCCTTCAGAATATAACAAGTCTTATGTTTAGTATTTGAATCTTTTTGTTATTTTTAAACCAATAAAGTTGGTAAATAGTTTTCCTAAGCAATTGAAACCAGTATCACACAACATTTAGTCATGTCCATGTAAGTAATTAAAGTACTGTATAGTTTTTGGCTGAGAGGGGATGGGAATGGGAATAAAAGAGAAATCATGTATCATGTATAGATACAAATTCCCCATAACAAATGTGGTCATTAAATATACCTGAATTGTATCAATAAACTAAAATAACATAAAATGTCAGATAACACCAGTTTTTACTAATTATTTTTAAAATTTTTGTTTTTAAAAGTAAAAGTTATGTAAAATCTAAAAAAAAATAAATAAATAAATTTACCTGAGCAGCATCTGTGTAACTCTCAATGCTTCCACTCTCACTTTTACATTTGCCATCATTAAAATCAAAAGCAGAATATGGGACACCTGAAAACTCCCTGTTTTGAGCATTGTAGTAACTTCCACAAATACTGTTTGTTCCTGCACCACTGCCTTCACCACACATGTGATTAATTACAGCATCCACGTAAATTCGGACCTGAAAAGCACATCGACTACTTCAGGTTGACTTCAGGAAGATATCTAGGTATTATTAGATATTCGTAAAGTAAAAATATTTCTCTGTAATTTTACAACTATTACTTCATACAAACCAAAATCAAGTGTGAAAGGACCCTAGTGGGAAGTAGTGTGAAAGGAACCTAGTGTGAAATAAAGAACTACATCCATTTTAGCCACTTGGTTATTACAAATAAAAAAATATATTTAGAGAACAAGAAATTCCCATAACCCTGAAGAAACTAAAAAAAAAAAAAATACACTTATGTGGAGTTAAGAATCAATTGAGCCTGAAGAAAAATTTTTTTGACACTTCAGTTGGTCACCAGGAAGTAAAAGTAGTTAATTCTTGCTCTCTACAGTATTTAGCAAAAGTAAATAACTACTTAATAACCAAAAGGGTATGAGAAAAATAGCTAGGAATCACACGTAAAAACATAAATAATATATAAAAGTTAGCAACTATTGTAACTGGAATCTCCAGTTCCTATGCAGAATTATTTTTATAAGAGATATGTATAGTTATAAGCATTACATTTCCAGGTTTTACTTTACAAGTAATTTTTCTTTAACTATTGCCTCATCTTTATAGAGGTTTATGTACAGGGAAATTTGCAACCATTAAATATAAGGCAATGATTCAGTTTTTACTTAAAAATGTAGGAAGAAAAATCTTTTTAAAATTTTAATTTTCTAACAGTCTGCTCAAAAATAGCATGCAACAGGATGAGAAGTTATTTTACTATATAAACATTTAAAAGCAAATTTTAATTTACTTACTCCAACATTGTTACACCTTGTCACCATGTCTCTGAATTCAGATTCACCTCCAGATCTTGAGCATATTTTATAACTAATTGGTTGATATCTTTCCCACCAAGGTCTAAAAGGGTTGCTAATTATAATATTTTCACTGGGTGGAGAGACCTGCAAAAGACATAATCTTAATAACAACAAAATTATGGCTTCATTTATTACTGTATGCTATAAAGTCTAACCCATAATTTAAATTTTTTGTGAATCTTTCTGTACATAGGTACACTGCTTTATAACTTGAATATAATAAATGTTTCTTGGAGTTGTCCTGCTCATATCCTGATACAAAAAACTTGTCTACAATACTACATTTTTTCTTTCTCAGAGACAGTGTTTACTTCAAGTTGAATACATATTTCCAGATCACTGAGACTGATTGAAATACTATGTAGTATAAGCTCACTACATTTTGCAATACATGCTGTGAGCAATACTTACCTGAACACCTCCAAATCCCTTTGGAGCTAAGTATCGTTCACATTCCGAAGCAATATCGACCCAGCGCCACTCAAACAGATGGACGATAGCCGTGCGTCCCTCCCAAGTATGTGGGGTGTACTGAGCCCAACAGAGCCGAATGGCTGAAAGCAACAAAAGGAACTTCATTTTGCTTTGAAGTTGTCAAGGTTTTTTCTAGAAGTTGTTTATATTCCTGGAAAAGAGCACATTTTACAAAGAAAAATTTAGTATCAGTATAAATTTAGAATACCAAGTATTTATCATCTGAAAATGATCATCAATCATAATATTCATTCAGCTGGTGACTATAATTCACCCAGAAAAAGAATTAAATGGTCTTTTAGAACTTAGTGATTTTTCTTCTTGAAAAAATACAAATCTTTTCAAACATGTGACATATTAAAATTCTTTATATATGAATTATTTAATTAGTATTAGATCTTATTTCTGAGTCCTTCAATAGTACAAGGGAAATTACAATTAGTGCCTACTGAACTCATATTCAAAATATTGTTTTAACTATCTGCAAATATTTGGATAGCTCCCTTTAGAAAAGTAGACAGAATATTCAATTCAAATCTTTTTCTCTCCTCATATAAAATCTTATTTAAATTTGTGTAATAATATTCTAAGAAATTACTCAAAATCTAAATACCCAAGAATTGAAGAAATAATTTTTTCCCTCTCAGTCCTCATTAAATCATGC
>RJWM01021723.1:0-34818 GCA_004363535.1 Dasyprocta punctata
TCCTCATAGTTTTGATGGGGCTGAGTCTGATGCTTGTGATCAGTTTGCTGTCTAGCACCAGGATTAATGACGTGACTGCTACACCCGCCCAGGGGTGGAGCTGAGATACAGTATAAGGGAAGGCGGGTCTTCCTCTTGCTTGCTTCCCGGCTTCCTGTCTCTCTCGCCAGCGCAGATTGCGGCTTGCAGCTTGTAGCCGCCATGAACTGTAGCCCCGTCATCCCATGCTGCCTTGGAGCCCACTTTATGGACTGAAACTCCCGAGAAACTGTAAGAATAAACCTTTCCTTCCCTAACTTTGGGCGTCAGGTATTTTGTCTCAGCAATGAGCGAAAAGTAACTAAGACATCCTGGAAACTTCAGCTGGAGCAACTAGACAAGAAAAAGAAATAAAATGAATAAAGATAGGAAAGGAATTAGCTCAGCAGTGTAAGCATCTGCCTGGCAAGTGTGAGGTCATGAGTTTGATCCCCGGTACAAAACAAAAAAAGATAGGAAAGAAAGATGTTGAACTATAATTTTTTGCAAATGACATGATACTCTACTTAGAAGGTGCCAAAAACTCCACCAAAAGACTTCTAGATTTAATAAGCAGATTTAGTAATGTAGCTGTTAGAAAGTCAACACTCAAGAATTAATAGCCTTCTTGTACATGAATAACAAATGCACTGAGAGAGAAATTAGAGAAACAATACCTTTCACAATAGCATCCAAGAAATGAAATACTTAGGAATCAATCTAATGAAAGATGTAAAAGACCTCTATATTGAAAACTATAGTACTCTGAAAAAGGAGATTGAAGAGGATATTAGAAAATGGAGAGATATCCCATGCTCTTGGGTAGGAAGAATCAATATAGTGAAAATGACCATACTTCCAAAAGTGTTATACAGATTCAGTGCAATCTCAACCAAAATTCCAATAGGATACCTTACAGAATTAGAGAAAACAATCCTAAAATTCACCTGGAACCAGAAGAGACCTAGAATAGCAAAGGCAATCCTGGGCAACAAAGATAAGACAGGGAGCATCACAGTCCTGACTTGAAATTATACTATGAAGCTACTGTGATAAAAATAGTATGGTACTGGAAAAAATACAGACCCAAAGATCAATGGAATAGAAGATGCAGAAACGACTGCAGACACACTAAGCTACCTTATCTTTGACAAAGGTGCCAAGCACATTCATTGGAAGAAAGACAGCCTTTTTAATAAATGGTGTTGGAAAAACTGGCTTTCCACATGCTGAAGATTAAAACTGGACCCATATCTTTCACCATGTACTAAGCTAAAATCTGAATGGATTAAAGATCTCAATATTAGAAACCCCGCCTGCCTCTCTGGTGAGTGTGCAGGACCACGTGGACCCCAGGGAGAGAATGATGTGCCTTTTGAGAACCCTCCATGTTGGGCCGAGAGGCAGCAACCAGAAGAAACCCTGCCTGCCTCCCTGGTGAGTGTGCAGGACCACGCGGACCCCAGGGTGAGAACAATGTCCCTTTTGAGACCCTTCCATGTTGGGCCGAGAGGCTGCAACCAGAAGAAACCCCGCCTGCCTCCCTGGTGAGTGTGTGTGACTGTGCAAACTCCAGGAAGAGAAAGAGATGTGTGTCCCATAGGCCTACCGGCCCGTGGGCTACAAATCAAGGACCTCCCCCCCTCCCCATAAGCAACCTGCTTGCTCAGAGGACCTGCTAAGTTCATAGCAACTAAGGTACATAAAGCAACTAAATGCTTGTATTGTTAGGTTATTTTGCAGGCCTGGTGCCTGCAGTCTGAGCGTTTCTTGGGTACATGACATTGTGCAGTGTGGCAAATATACAGGATTGTCCTCTGTCTTGTCTTCGAGCCCCAATATTGTTCTCATTGTTTTGCTTAATTTTGTTTAATTTTCGTTTCTTTTTTCCCCCTTCATTTCATATCCTATTTTGATTGGTTTTATTGTGTCTTGGTTTTGGTTTGTTTTTGCTATGCCTGATGGAATGGCCAACTATTCTGAAAGTAGCAAGATACAATATAGTAGCTATTGTTTTCACAGTATCTCTCTTTGAGGTTCTGTGCCAGTTCTACAGCTTTGTTTTGATTGTTCTGTTATCTTTTGTTGGATTTTACTATCTTTAAAATAAGAAAAGATCTCAATATTAGAACAGAAACATTAAATTTGCTGGAAGATAGAGTAGGTAAAACTCTTGAAGGCATTGATGTATGCAAAGACTTTATGAATAAAACTCAGATTGCCCAGGAACTATAACAAAGAATCAACAAATGGCATCTCATCCTACTGAAAAGCTTTTGCACAGCAATAGAAACCACCAACAGAGTGAAGAGACAACTCACAATGTGGGAGAAAATGTTTGCCAGCTGTACATAAGACAAAGGATTACCATCAAGAACATATAAAGAACTAAAAAAAAATCAATCCTCCCAGATTTAAAGACCCAGCCCAAAAATGGGCATCTGAGATGAACACACACTTTTCAGATGAAGAAGTACAAACAGCAAATAAATACATGAAAAAATGTTCAACATCACTGATCATTTGAGAGATGCAAATTAAAACAATGCTGAGATTCCATCTCACTCCAGAAAGAATGGCCAAGATTAAAAAATCAACCAATAACAAGTGCTGGAGGGGTTGTGGGGAAAAAGGAACCCTTCTCCACTGTTGGTGGGAATGTAGGCTGGTGCAACCACTGTGGAAGTCAGTGTGGAGATTCCTCAAAAAGGTAGGATTGGAGGTCCCATTTGACCCAGCTATTTCCCTTCTGGGTATCTTCCCAAAAGAATTAAGAACATCATACCATAGCAATATATGTGCACCTACTATAGCATCACAGTTCATAATAGCCAGATCTTGGAAACAATCCAAATGCCCATCAACTGAGGAATGGACAAAATGATGTGGTATTTCTATATAATGGAATACTACTCAGCTATAAAGAACAATAAACTGCACACTTTTATACTTAAATGGATGCACCTTGAGAACATACTTATTAGTCAAATAAATAAGCCACACATGTGTAAGCATTGTATTGTTTCACTTGTGTGACAAACTGAAAGAAAAACTGTGCATATGTATATGTGTATGTATATAAAAAATAGTCAAGATAGCTACAAAAAAAAAAAAAAAACGCAATGGCCTCCTTTGTCAACCATATGTCCTGCCCAGAAGTAAATTCAATGCCTCCCTTCACTGGTTCGCCCATGCTAAGTGTGTGTGTGTGTGTGTGTATTTTCTGAGGTAGGGTTTCACTATATAGCTCAGACTGGTCTCAAACTTGCAATCTTTCTCCCTCAGCCTCGTAAGTGCTAGGACTAGAGGTGTGTGCCACCAAGCCTAGTTAAAAGTAATTTTTTTTGTTATATGAGACAGGATCTTGCTTGGTAGTTGTCTTGCCTTGAACTATGTATTTCAGGCTGTCCTGGAACTTGTGGCCATTCTCCTGCCTCAGCCTTCCACGTGCTTGGATTACAGGCAGGTGCTACCATGCCCAGCTTCTAAAACTATAAGTATTTTTAAAAGTTGCCTCTTAAATACATTCACATTTCCCTCCATAGGGGGATACCTAGTCATCTACAGAGACAGAGAGAAGGAAGTCAGAAAATGGAATTTCCTTACTTGAAGGTCACATTATTTGTATATCAGATAGTGTCCTTGATATATGTAAACAGTCCCATGTCTGTGGGCTGTAACTCTACCTGAGAATCCTATGAGTTCTCCTACCACTCCTGGTCCTGGCAAGGCTAACCAACCTGACATCACTGAACCCAGTGTCTTACTCTTGGGGTTCCTTTGTCTAGCATGCTGCTGCCTCATGACTACTGGCAAGACAGCTATGCTATTTTGTGCCCTGTCCATCTGACCCATGAAAATTTGACTTATCCTTGCTAAAGGCTTTAAGGCAGCACCCCTGACCAGGTGTGCTAGTACTTCTGCAGCAGAGGACGTGAATATTCTCCCTGAACAAAGTATCAGTAGGAATACTAATATGAGCTCAAGAGAATGCATCCTCAGCCCTCTCCCACTCAGCCACCAGTTCATGAGGTAGTTTTGGAGCCAGTCAGTCCAGTCAGAGTCTCCCTGGCAGAGGTGTGTGCATTCGACCCAGAAGTGCCCCATATTACAGATCCAATTGTTGATCCCCAGTGGGCACACAGCCTATGCCGGAACAAACCGTATCACTGCCCACCCCTGGATTGATATGGAGGCAGAGAGGCTGAGGGAATACGTTGCTTTTCAGATCCATAGCTTTAAAGATCTTTTAAGCTCAATATCAGATGCCAGTTATTTTCCACCGAGACAGAATCTGGAGGAAGTGAAACAATGGAAGATAGCTGAGAGTTACAGATCTCAGTCTGAGTATTTCAATCCAGCATGAGAGTATACTGTATACTTTCTACATAATCCAAGGAATATCTTTTCTCTTAAATTTATTAGTTTGATTTCTGGATTCTTGACCATAGCTGCAGTTTCTGGGTTTATCAACCCTTATGAGTCTTCTTTTTTAAGAGTAGGAAGTATTTATTGAGGAAAAGAAAGTTTCTAAGAGAGACAGAAGGGGACATGGGAAAGTTGGTTCCCCCGCTTTGGAGGCTTAGGACAGATAAGAATTTAACTCATCCCATCAAGTAAATTATGTTTTAGCTTGAAATACAGCTAGCTCATAGTCCATATTTTATCTATTCTGGGCTTACTGAACTCTTAGTCTACCAGTAATTTGGTCTGATGTCTTCATGCTTGCTGCAGAGTGGTCTCCTGGCCTCATTCAACAGCACATTTTCCTGGGCTAGAGCCACTGTTTGCTGAGCCCTTCAGGCCTTTTCCTTTACCATCCACATTTTTCTAGTCAGTCCTTTTCATGGCAATAAGGGACATAAGGAGTAAATGCAGACTGCATGTCTCAAAACATCAATTCCTGGTCCCATGCTTTAATCATTATCGACTGGGTATAGATTTCTAGATCACAGTAATTTTACCTGGTAACTTAGAAGTGGCTATTCTATATCATGCAATATAACTCTAGAGAGGGAGAGCTAAAGCTAGCTTACTTCTTGTCTTTTAGGTAACCTAAACATTACGGAGAGGCTGTTAGAATGTTCTCATCTTCAGTACTATGAGGTTTCACAAGTATCTTTCTGGAATTTTCTCTTGTTGTGGCTTTCCTGATTCATTCTCTCCAACATTTAGTAAACTATTCTAATACTCATGCTTTCCTTCAATCTACAAAGATTCTCAATTATGTACTTGATACATTGTTCTATTTCCTGTTAAATTTTCTAGAATATAGATGTTGAACTTTCTAAATTTTATTTTCTTTTTAACTTACATGCCTGGAGAGTTTCTTAAATATTCTTTCAGATCTTTATTACTAATTTTAATTTTTAGAACTTCACTTATCTATTCTTTTTAAAAATAGAAATATTTTAACAGTGCAACATCTGTTCAAATACTAGACAAGAATAAACTTTTTACTTTTCTCTGCTATGACACAACTTTTCCCATTCTGGATTGAGCTGTTCCTTCATCTTTATTATGCTGATAGTTATTATCATGAGTGGTCTTCATCAACTCACATGAAAAAATGATATTGTTTGGCTATCCTATGGAAATGACAGGGAAGTCTTTGGGTAATATCACTATAGGTTTGTTTACTAAATGAGGTTTATCAGGATCTCTGTTTGAAAGGGAAGGTGTGCATGTCAGTAAGAGACTTCCCAAATTCCAAAATAAAGGCTATAACCAAGCTACTACTCTTCACTCTAGCTGCTGGAGGATCCATAAGTTCTTGTTAAAAACTTAACACTACAGGTAACACTAAATCCCTCTTTGGCAACATTCAATCCCATTTTCAAAAGGAACACTCATTAGTTGGATGTCCAGAATGTTTTCTAAGCATTTTGTGCTGATATAAATGCATTAGAAATGTATGTTAAATTATAGAGGGGTGATAAAAATACAGTGAATGTTAAGTTATTACAGTAAAAGACATTGCAAAAAATGATGGTATGTGTGAAATGAGGGGGAGTATCTTGTGATTGATGGTAATGTCTTTTACTGTAATACAATTTTCAAATACAAACATTTACCATAGTTTTTTAAATCATCCCTCATTGACCAACATTTATGCAATTTCCATCAAAAGCCTAACAATGTGCCCTCATCCAACTTACTCCCTGGATCTGGTGCTGTGTAACTTCTGGCTCTTCCCCAAATTCAAAAGGTAAACATTTTGAACTGATTCAAGACATTGAGGCAGCCATGACAGTGTTAACTAAAGGCACTCATGAAAGACTTTCAGTAGGACTTCAGAAAGTGTCAAGTGGCTGGGTATGGTGGCACACGCCTGTAATCCCAGCACACAGTTGACTGCGACAGGAGGATTGCAGCGAGTTTGAAGCCAGCCTGGGCTTACAAAGTGAGTTCAAGCCATCTTGAATTGCATAGCAAAAACTTGTCTCAAAAAAACAAAACAAAACAAAACAAAACAGGTGGCCAGAATGATGGGTTGTTTGAAGTAAGGGTGAGAATGAGGGACACTAATGGCAATGTTTCTTACTGTAATACATTTTGACAAAATTCGAACATTCACCATATACTTTGATCACACCATGCAAATTCTGAAAAATTTGCTTTTTCCACATCTAAGCCATTTAGTCAAACCATCCTTTGAAACTGCTGGATAGGATTTCTAGTCATAACTCTGATGGAATTTAGATTGCTTTCAACCTTTCAGGTACCAACGATCCTGCCCACCAGTGTGAAAAATAGTGAACATTTAAAATTTTCACTGCCTTCAAAATTGGCAGCAATGTCATTTCTTTCCACTCCAAAATGCAGTTACACTCTTGGAATTTGCATCTCTGTATGAGTGAGGTTAGACAGGGATTCATTTATTTGCCATCTGAATTTTATCGATGATTTATATATTCTTTTCCTTTTCCAATTCCTCCTCTAGGGATCCTTTATACAGATTTGCTCCCTTCACTAAAACCCTCTGTTTCAGAGGTTCCAGGTAGCAGCTTCTGCTACATTTCATGAACAATTTTATATGTATATATTTTTTTTACAAAATTTAAATCTTTTAATCTACTAATGAGAATTCCTTGCCTTTATTTGGTAGCTTTTTACATTATCCCATGTGTTTAATGGGATCCACAGGAAGGACAATTTAATTGCACAAGAAACTTGGTTTTCCCAATGAAACTTCTGACATTGGCAAATTGCTTACTTGCAAGTTTGTACAAATCACACTCTCCTATATCATTGTACAGAAGTTCCTTTCCTATGCTTTAGCATATAAATTTTTTAATCAACATATTGGAAATTTTTATTTCATTAGTTTTAACTGTATTTCTTCTGATCATAGTAAGATTCAGTATTTATCACGTGTATACCAGTTACCTGGTGTCTTGTTATATTCTTTACTATGGGAGGAAAAGTCATTTTATAATTAATTCATAGGAACACTTATGTTAAGGGTATGGATTTCAGGTTATGTATACTGTAAATATTTACTCCCAATCTAGGGTTTAAAGAAACATTTATGCTGTTTGAGCATATAGAATTTTCATACTAAAGTATTTATACAATCAATCTATGAATGTGTGTGGGAAGAGTGGAGGCATTTGGCTCTTACTTAGGAAGGTTGTTCTCGTGCCATTTAGTGTTAGTGTCCTCTAATGTTTACTCCATAGCTAAACAACTGGGAACTTTCATGCACAGAATGAGGATGATTTTTGTACAGAACATAATGAGATTTTCCCAGTATTGTTGTTTTCCCCAATACTGAGACCACTGATGTGAAATGTCATTTTTATTCATTTTCTTTTGTGCATCTGTATGAATGTGCATGTATGTTCATGCAGTTTTATTGCAAAACTTGAAAAATGACTCAAATTTTGTGTGGCAAAAATTGTAGATTTCTACAACTGACATCTGTATAATACTGAAGATTTTTATAGAGGATTAATATATATTCCAATTTTCATTTCTGTCCTCCATTAAACTTTCATCGTTCTCTTTGTATCTGTATTTATAGGTGCATTTGTTACTGCATTCAATGCATACTCAAAGGCTTCACAAGTCAGCAAACAGTAACCCAGGACAGATATAGGGCAACAGGAAGTGTTTTGAACTTTGGAAAACTATAAAGCACAGGTCCTCCTAAAGGCATTGCTATTCATTTAAAACAATGCACATCATATCATCATATCAAGCATGATTGGGGGGAGCTACTCTATTGATTGACCTGTAGTTCTGGTTTCTTTTCCCCTTTAGCTTTGGAATTTTAGAAATGTAACAACTTTTTTTTTTAAGACAGGTTTTTACTATGCAGTTCAGGCTGGCCTTCAACTAACTTCATAGCCCAGGCTGGCCTCAAACTCAGTGATCCTACCTCACTTTCCCAAGTGCTAGGATAACTTCCTTTAAATGACATAGGTTTGATACAGTTCATTTGACTGAAATTAGGAAAGAGTGTCAAACTTTATTTTCTATTATTCCTTGGTCACTGATCAAGTTTGCTCTACTGTTTTGTAAATTAATATTTTGCTCATTTTCATGTAAATGATGAATACATCTCAATAAATGCTACCTCTTCATTTTTTTTTTTAAAGAAAAAACTGGCTTCTGGCAACTTGCGTATCTATATGATGTTGTTTTCCTTACCAAGTCATAAATCCACACTTTCATTTTGAAATACAAGCCACTATCTTACTTATATCATCATAAAATTAAATGATCATCCTACTATATTAAATCTCTCCACTCAACTTTACTATTTCTAATTTTAAAAAATCTTTAAACTGTCCCAGTTGTGTGACTGCTTATTTTGGTTGATGGTCAGCTCTTTTTTGTATGCCATGGTTCCTTTTCATTTTACACTAATATTTGAGTTATTAGTTTATGCTAGGCACTGTGCTGAGTAATTTTCATGCATTATTTTTCTTATGACTTTTGAGGTAGTACCAATATCTCAGTAATATGAATAAGACTGATGTTTACAAAGGACAAAATGCTATCCCAAAATTAGGGCTAGAAAATGGAAAAGCAGACCAAAAAAAAAAAAAAAACTTTCAAAAGCCAGGTGTGGTGGCACATGCTTATAATCCCAGCACTTAGCAGGCCGAGGCATGAAGATTGTTGTGAGTTCAAGACCATCCTGGGCTACAAAGTGATCCCAAGGCCAGCCTGAACTGTATAGCAAGACCCTATCTCAAAAAGGCCAAAAAAAAAAAAAGAAAAAAAAAAAAGGAAAAGCAAAGACTGGAGCCCAGAACTTTTTAGTGTTGAAATGAGTTCCTAAATCTGTGTATGTGTTCAGAGAATTAGACAGATACTGACATGAAGGCTTTGGAATGTAGTTAAGCAAGGAATTGGGGGCAGGGAGATCTTTTAGGTTATTCTGAGGAATGTGTAATTTAACCCACGAACCATCGGATGTCACTGGGGGGATTTTAAGGAGAAATTACATGATTGAAACTTTTATATTAAAAAATACAAATTTGGTTGGAATGTGAACAACTGACAGAGGCAATGGGGAACACAGGGAGGCAAAATAGAAACCTATTTTCGTAAGGATTGATGTTAAGTAATGTATATTGGACAAAGATGATGAAATGCAAACAGATTAAAGGGGTTAGATTCTGGACAGATTTAGGAGATAAAACCCACAGGTCTTGACAACTGATTGGATGGTGAAGGTGAGGCAGAGGAAAAGGTTAAGAATGCTTCCATAGTAT
This sequence comes from Dasyprocta punctata, assembly GCA_004363535.1. Classification (NCBI taxonomy): domain Eukaryota; kingdom Metazoa; phylum Chordata; class Mammalia; order Rodentia; family Dasyproctidae; genus Dasyprocta; species Dasyprocta punctata. Next base: position 9,747 of record RJWM01021723.1, read on the forward strand.
GAATTTTCTCATGATGAGAAAGGTGTGCACGTTGCCTGAAAGATTTTCTGCAATCTTTACATTCATAGGGTCTCTCTCCAGTATGAATTCTCTGATGTAGAGTAAGAGATCCACTATAGCTAAAGGCTTTCCCACAAATATTACATTCATAAGGTTTCTCTCCAGTATGAATTCTCTGATGTTGAGCAAGGCCTGCATTCTGGCTAAACGTTTTCCTACATTCCTTGCACATGTAGGGTTTTTCTCCAGTATGACTTCTCTGATGTTGTGCAAGTGATGAACTGTTGCTAAAGGCCTTCCCACATTCAACACATTCGTAGGGTTTCTCCCCAGTATGAACCCTCTGATGTTGATCTAGATATGCCACCTGGCTGAAAGCTTTCCTACATACTTTACATTCATAAGGTTTCTCTCCAGTATGAACTCTCTGATGTTGGGCAAGGTGTGCATACTGGCTGAAGGTTTTCCTACATTCTTTACATTCATAGGGTCGCTCCCCTGTATGAATTCTCTGATGTACAATTAAGTATCCACGATGGCTGAAGGCTTTCCCGCACACATTGCACACATAAGGTTTTTCTCCTGTGTGAATCCTTTGATGTTGAGCAAGGAATGAACCATTACTAAAAGCCTTTCCACATTCAATACATTCAAAAGGTCTTTCTCCTGTATGAACTCTTTGATGCTGAGTAAGATGTGCAATCTGGCTGAAGGCTTTTTTACATTCTTTACACTGATAAGGTTTCTCTCCAGTATGAACTCTCTGATGTTGAGCAAGGTGCGCATTTTGGCTGAAGGCTTTCCTACATTCTTTACATTCATAAGGCTTCTCCCCTGTATGTATTCTTTTATGTTGAGCTAGGTTTGCACTCTGACTGAAGGATTTTCCACATTCAACACATGCATATGGTTTCTCTCCAGTGTGAATTCTCTGATGGAGAGTAAGGGATGAGCTCTGATTGAAGACTTTCTCACATTCATTACATTTCAAAAGTTTCTTTTCCACATAAACCTTCTTGTATTTCATTTCAACAGACTTTTTCTGGTAACTTCTCTTTTGTGACTCATGTTTACATGCTCTTTCTTTTGTAGGAAAACTCTGTTGTATATCTAGTATTGCATCCTGTTGAAATGTTTGCCAAGATTTACTATATTCATTACTTTGATCTTCGTGGAGGATTTCTTTATGATTGATGATCAATTGACTAGAATGTAACTCTTGAATTCCCAACTTGTTTTCATACCAGTCCTTACTTTCACAATTTTCTTTTAAATTGGAGTAATCATGGGTATAACTAAGATGGCTTCTTTCCATTGTCACTACTTTGGCTGATTCTTCATTAATATCTTGCTCTGTTGAAATTTCAGTGGCTCTAAATACATACTCCCAATCTAAAAGATATTAAGAAAATAAATATGCGTTGCATTTATTCATAAGATAAGAAACTTCTAAAACAAATTTAGGAGAATAAAATACAAAAGACGTCTAAGGTTTTAACAGCTTTTAAAGCTGTCTAAAAACTATGAGATTACAAAACAATAAGGGCTTAACAAAGTTGATTAAGGAAATAAATTAATCATATATAAGCAGTAAACTGTGTATCAGAAAAACACAAGAAGTTGAAAGGTCATCTAAAATTAACATTTTTTATTTAAGGTAGCTGTACAATCTTCCAACACCTTCCCTCTCTTGTTACGTTATCCTGCATTTAACTTAATTATCTTTATAAAGCAAAATTCTACATTAATCATATATAATCAGTATAATGCTTCCATTGTACCTCCAGATCTAAAAACACATCAGAATGCTCAAGAAACTCTCCGGTTAAACTTTTGCAGCAGCACAAAGTTCTTCATGAAAATCATTTCCTATGTGATAAATTCCAACTAAATATAAACTTCAATTGACACCTGAATTTAATTTTGTTTCGCAAACTTTGCTTTTATTAACACAGGATTAACCTTCTGGCTTCTATTTTTCAGTCCCAAATCAGAACACTTCCTTTTTTTTTCTTTTATCTTCAGTACTGAGGATTAAACTAAGGGCCAAGGGCCTTGCACCTGCTAGGCAAATATTCTACCACTGAGCTACACCCCCAGGCCTTTGGATCTTGTTTTAAGACAACATTTTGTTAAACTGCCCAAGTTGGGTGGGATAATAAACGTACAGTAGGCATGACTTCAGATCACCTCATACTTACACTTGCTTTCACCACTTTAGCCAAATGGGTACTCATTTTATCCCCACTTTAAGAACACTACATTTGCTTTTCTTTGTCTGGAAGGCCTATGTCTCAGTAACTGTTTCACCCAACCCCTTAATGCCCTTCTTCACTGGAGGTTCTACTTACAAATTCCCTCTTCACTATGACATTCCCTAACTTCCCAATATAAAATAGTACATACTTATCATTCTCCATCATTCTACCTCACTTTTACTTAACATATTACAGGCTGATTTATTCTTTGTCCTCACTAGACTATAAACTTTCATGTGCAAGAACTTTTTTTCTTTCTTCGCTTAGAAAAGCATCATCTAAAAGAGGCTGGGCATATAGAAGAAACTTAGTATCTACAGAATAAATAATGAACCAGTAATATATGAAATATCACAATAACTCCTCAGAATGACTTGCTTGCATAAATCGGGTAAATGGCTAAAAAATAAGTCGAATATTATCGCTGAAATGGATATGATATCATAGCACATAACAAAATTAAATAGGAAAAAAATACTAACGACAATATACTTTGAGACACTAAACCCTGCCTCAATGCTCTTCCAAACTAATCTCCCCTCTTATGAAACAATTACAAACCATATTCATGAGTGTCTCCTGGAATGTCAACATGAAAATGAAATCCTGAAGGCTCATTGGTAGAGAGAATGAAATGACTGTCAGGTAGCAGTGAACCTAGTTAAATATAGATTGAGTTCATAAAACAGTGAAAAGAAGGTACAAATGCAAATATAGTCATTCCTAATATTCTCATTAGACTGAAAAGTTTATAGACTATAATTATTGTAACAACGATTCTCAAATTTTAGAATATGTCAGAATTACCTGAGGAACTTGCTAAAGCAGATTACCATGCCACACGCACAGGATTCTAATTGAGTAGGTCTGAGATGAGGTTAAGAATCTGCATTTGTTTTGTTAAAAACATGTTTATTAGTATATGCTTGTGATACATAATGAATGTATTCATCATGGGGAGAATCTACATTTCTAGTGAGTACCCGGGAGATGCTGCTGGTCTCAGACTGTATTTTCAGCACTATTTCCCAGCAGCAGCCACTGAAAGCATACTATAAAAATGTAGCCGGATGTGCTGTGCACACTTTTAATCCCAGCACTGGGGACGCTGAGGTAGGAGGATCGTTGTGAGTTTGAGACCAGCCTGGGCTACAACGTGAGTCCAAGGCCCGCCTGAATTATATGGTGAAGCCCTGTCTCAAAAAATAGGTCTGGGAGGCTGAGGTAGGCGGAGCGTTGTAGGCTGAGGTAGGCGGAGCGTTGTGAGTTCGAGGCCGGCTTGGGCTACAACGCGAGCGCAAGGCCGGCCTGAGCTACACAGTGCGACCCTGCCTCAAAAAAACCAGGGCCGGGAGTTTGGCTCAGTGCCTTAAGCGCCTGCCCTGGTAGGCGCGAGGTTGTGAGTTCAATCCCCGGTGCCGCAAAAAAAAAAAAAAAAAAAAAAAAAATTGGTCTGGGGGTTTAGCTCAGTGGCGTAAGCGCCTGCCTGGCAGGCGTGAGGTTGTGAGTTCAATCCCAGTACTGAAAAAAAACTGTACGACTAAAATGTCTCCAAATTAATCAAAATTCTAAAAAATATTCTAAGAAGTCAAAGAGAGATGAAGATAAGAAACGAAAAAGAGGCAGACGTGGTGGCACATGCCTAGGACTCCAATGGCTGAAATAGGATGATTGCTACAAGTTTAAGGCCCTGAGTTACACAGTGAGTTCAAGGCCAGCCTAAATTACACAATGAGATCCTATCTCCAAACACCAAAATAAATACATAAGTAAATAAATAAAGGTGGGGGAGGATGCTGTGCAAATAAGAGAGTAACGATAAAAGCCATTCAATGGCAGATTCAAATAAAATTATACAAATAATTATAGACTGAGTATCTCTTATTCAAACTGTCAGGCATGAAAAGAGTTTTGAATTTCATACTTTTTTTGGTATTTTGGAATATTTGTATATACATAATGAAATCTCAGCATAAAACACAAAATTCATTTATTTATTCATTTTATTGTTGTTATTATTTTTTGGAGATTGACTTGCTATGTAGCCCAGGCTGGCTTTGAACATTCAATCTTCCTGTCTTAGTCTCTGAAGTGCTGGAATTACAGCTGTGTGCCTCCATGTTCAGCTCTTTGCTTCTGATTCATATATACCTTATATATATGCAATAGATGTAATTTTGTACACTATTTTTAATAATTTTTCAGATAAAATGAGTTTTATGGTATGGAAATTTTCTCTTGTATCAGAGTTTCAGAGTTTGGAGCCTTTTAGGGTTTTGGATTAGGAGTGCTCAAACTGTGTACTAAATATTAATTGATCACATTTCTGCTTAACAGGTAGTGATGGATAAAAAAGGAAGACCTAATGCTGTGCACAGAAAACTCACATTAAATATGAGGATACAGAGCAAGTAAATAATAACTAGATAGACAAAGATACAGCATGCAAATTGTGAGCATCAGGCTAGAGTGCCTTTATAAATATCAGATAAAGTTCAAAACCAAAGTACTGCCAAAGATAAAAAGCACATATCATAATGATAAAAGGGTCAATTCATCAGGGAGAATAATTACTAATACATATGAATCTAATACAAAGCCTCAAATAAAAGAAAAACTGGCAATGTAATTAACAAATAGGTAACTCCATAATCACACTAGGCAACTGTAATAAGAGTTGCTCAGCAACTAACAAAACTAGATAAAAAGTAATAAATACATGCAGGATCTCAACAGGATGAACAATGCTTACCTGGTTTATATTAACAGAACAATATGCCTAAGAAACTGAATGGCATGTATTTGTGTGTGATCAGTAAGATAGACCATATGCCAGGCCATAAGCCATGTGGCAATAAACAAAAGTACTGAAATCAAAAACAGTATGCTCTTCAACCTCAACAGAATTAAATAAGAAGAAGATGTCTAGTAAACTTCAAGGTTTACTAGACATCTTCAAATCTGTAAATTAACCTATTTCTCTATAATTCATAGATCAAAGAATATAACAAGAGAAATCAGGAAATATCTTGCAGTGACTGATAATGATGATAATGTAATGTCAAAATTTCTTGGATATAGCTTAAACAGTATTTAGAGCAAAGTCTATAATTTTAAAATGCTTATATTAAAAAAACTAAAAGTATAAAAATCAATAATCTATGGTGCCACCTCAAGAAGGGAGGAAAAAACCAAAGTAAATTCAAGGAAAGTAAACAAAAAAGCTAAGTAGAGAATATAACAAATTAGAAAACAGTCAACAGAGAAAATAAATTGTAAGTAGGTTCTTCAAAAAGGTTCCTTATCAAGAAAAAGCAGACGACAGAAATCAGCAGCATCAGAATTTAATGAGAAGTTATCATTACACATCTTACAGACATTGAAAAGATATTATAAACAACTCATTAATAAATTTGGCAAAGCCGGGCGTGGTGGTGCACGCCTATAATCCCAGCACTCGGGAGGCTGAGGTACGAGGAGCGTTGTGAGTTCGAGGCCGGCCTGGGCTACAACGTGAGCGCAAGGCCGGTATGAGCTACATAGTGCGACCCTGCCTCAAAAAACCAGGGCTGGGAGTTTGGCTCAGTGGCTTAAGCGCCTGCCCTTGCAGGTGAGAGGTTGTGAGTTCAATCCCCAGTACCGCAAAAAAAAAAAAAAAATAATAATAAATAAATAAATAAATTTGGCAACTAAGACAAATGTACAAATCCCTTAAAAAATACAGGTACCAAAGCTGATCCAAGAAAATTTCAATAACTGGAATAACTATATATCCAGTAAACCTGTTACATAAAAAATACTACTGGCACAGATATCTTCACTGGTAAATTCTATCAAAAATACAAGGGAGAAGTAACAGCATTCTACCTAACTCTTTTGCAAAACAAAACAAAATGAAAAAAACCCAACTTGTTTTCATGAGGCCTGCATTATCTTTTTTTTTTTTGTACTAGGAATCGAACTCAGGACCTTGCACTTGCCAGGCAGGTGCTTGTGCCACTGAGCTATATCCCTGGCCCTGCATTAGCTTGATACTGAAGCCAAGTAGAGGAATTACAAGAAAGTGAACTCAAAGACCAATGTAGCACATAAGCATTTGAAAAACTTCTACAAAACTAGCAAATCCAGGAATATATGAAAAGCATAATCTTGATCAAATAGAATTTATCCCATCAGTATGGTATATGTCAGGATGTACCCCCAAACCTTCATGTGATTAAAGTCAGGGCTTTGAAAGATGATTAGATTATAGGATTTATAGCTGGCTTGGTGTTAGGAGGCGGGCCTGGGAGGGTATATTTCCCTCCTTGGCTCAGTCCTTCTCACTCGTCCTCCTGCAGGCATGGCATGAGCTAGTTCTCCTTTGCTAGGCTTATCTGCCATGCCCCACTACCTTGGAGTCATCTGACAATGGACTAAAACCACTATGAAATGTGAGCCAAAATAAACCTCTCCACCTTTAATTTGTGGGTATTGGGTGTTTGGTCTCAGCAATGAGAAAAAGACAACACCATGAATACAAGACTGAAAATTGCCAATGCAATTCTCCATATTAACAGAATAAAGAAAAAAAATCACAGGATCATTTCAATAGGTATACAATGACTATCTGACCCATTTATTATAAAAATCCTTAGTATACCAAGAATAGAAAAGAATTACTTCAATTTGATTAGACATGTAAGAAAAATCTATAGCTTGTATTAACAGTGAAAGATAAAATATAAATTCTCTTAAGACTGGTACAACGCAAATATTTTGTTCTTACCACTTTTCAATATTGTACAGGAGGTGCTAGACATTGCAATATACCAAGAAAAAAGAAGGCAAGGATCAGAAAGCAAAAAATAAAACTATATAAAAAATCCTCAAGAATATACCAAACAACTGCTAGAACTACTACAAAATGAACCTAACATGGTCATAAGACATAAAGTTAAAGATCAATTTACATTTTTGCATACTAGTTTAAAAATGTAATTTTAAAAACTCTACGTGTAATAGTACCCCAAAACCATAAGACTCCAGAAAGAATGTGTAAAAAACATACAGGACCACTACACTGGTTACTTTAAAAATATTCCTAAGAGAAATTAAAGAAACCTGTAACAAATGGCTTATACCATATTCATAGATTAGAAGAATCAATGCTGTTAAGATCTTAATTCTTACCCAAATGACACATAAATTCAACACATTCCCAAGCAAAATCCAAGCTTTTAAGTAGAGATTCTAAATTTCATTCCAAAATCTGTATCAAATGCAAGGTGATCTAAAATAGTCAAAGCAATTTTACAGATAGTATTATCTGATATAAAAATTTACTATAAAACTATAGTGATAAAGACAGTGTGGTTCTGGCAAAAGGATAAACATGTGAATGAATGTAATAGGACACAGTACAGAACCAGAATCATACAATGTGTTCAACTATTTTCAGCAACCGTACCAATACAGTGGTGAAAAGAAAGTCTTTTCCAACAAAGGCTAATGAAGAAACAGCATATTCATAATGGAAAAAATGAACCTTAGTCTTTAGCTCATAAAAAACATCAAAATTAGCTCAAAGTAGATCACAGACCTAAATGTAAAAGCTGTAACAATAAAACTGCTAGAAGAAAATCTTTGTGACCTTGCTGTAATAACAATTTCTTAGATTTCTTAAACAAGTATTTCTTACATATTACAGGTACTGACCAAGACAAATTAATCAATTAGATTTTACAAAAATTGAAAACTTGGTCCTACAAAGATAGCAGTAGAAAAACAAAAAGGCAAGCTAAAATTGTCATATATATATTCCAAAGCATATAAAATGAAAAGAACTTCTTTGAAATCTATTTAGAACTCTTATAATTCAATAAAACCCAATAAAATAGAGGCGAAAGGTTTGAACAAACAATTCATAAAAGATAGATTTATGGCCAATTAAAATATAAAAGGTGCTCATATTATTCAACACAGAAATGTTTTTTAAAACCACGAAACAAACTAGACATAGTTGTATATGCCTATAATCTGAGCGCTCTGGAAGGTTGAGGCAGGAGGATCACAAATTCAAGCCCATCTTGGGCAACTTAGCAATTTAGCAACTTAGTGAGACTATGTATCAAAATAAAAACAAAACAAACCTAAGCAAATCACAATAAAAAGGGCTAGGGATGTACATGAGTGCAAAGGCCCTGAGTTCGATCCCCTGTATTGCTCAACTAACCAACCAACCAACAAACAAACACAAAAATGAAAGAATAAATGACCAAACAGCCATTTAAGTGACTAAAATTTAAAACAGTACAAGACCAAGATTAGGTGAGGGCATGAAGCACCTGGAATGCTCAGACATCAGTAGAGGGAATGTAAAACGGTATAATCACTTCAGAAAACCAGCAGTTTCTTACAAAGCTAACCATGTAACTACTATACAATTGAATTTAGACTGAATTTAGAAAACTTAAAATATATGTCTACATAAAGTTCTACATATGATAGCTTCATAGAAGCTTTATTTATCATAACACTAAACTACAAACAACCACGTCTACCACCAAATGAACAGATAACAGATAATGTATTTATCCATTCTCAGTGAATACTATTTAATAGACTACTACTCAGCAACAAAAAGAATAATCTATTCAAACATGCACCAGTGTGGATGAATTTCAAAATCATCATGCTAAGTGAAATAAGCCAGATATAACATAAGCCACATTGTATAATTCCATTTATTTTAGATATAATCTAATTTAAAATGAGAGCGATCATTTGGCTGGTTGAAACTAGAAGTAGAGACACAGACTGTGAATGATACAACCAACCTTTTGAAATGATGTTAATGCTGTGTATCACCTGTGTAACAGTTTCACGAGTATATGCCAGTCCTCAAATTGTACAATGTATATGGATCCAGTTTACTCTATAAATATTCTTTGATATTAACACTATCAGGTCAAGTACAATAAAACAATCTGATCAAAATACAACGAAACCAGAATGATCTCTTTTAAACAACTTGACTAAAGGGAAATCTAAAACTGTAGATTATATAGGAAACAGCAATAACAAAAGAAATAACAGAAACTATAGGAGATGGGTAAAGAAAGAGGAAAATTCATAGCTCTTAGTAATTGCACTGTTGAAAAAAGAGATTAAATTAACTGATTAGCTTTTCCCTTTAGCAATATGGAGAATGTAATAAATGAGAAAATAGAAGGAAAGAATTAATAAGAAAATAAGCAAAAATAATTGAAAAACAGAAGAATGTTAACACTAACAAGAGAAATCCGTAAGTTGGGTCTTGAAAAATAAATAAATAAAACTGATTCATGAGCAGCAAGCCTAATACAGTCTTTCAAAAATAACTGCTATATATGATAAGAAATTAAAATTGAAAACTGTTATAAAAAAGTACAAAGAATTATAAGCAATTACTCTGTTCAAATTCATGGAAATCTGATACCCAAAACGAAAGACAGAAATTATAGAGAGGTAATTTATTTACCATAGAAGATGCTGAGAAAGTTGTTAAAGATCTACTTTCCCACAAAGGACTCGGCATCAGGCTTTACCTCTTAAACCTCTTAGACCTGGCGATATTCATTGCCACTGATCTCTCTAAGTCAGAGTTCTTTTCTCAGCTTATTTTTCCCAGTTCTACTGTATATTGCATTTCTATACTTAGAAATCTTCTCATCTCATAAATTTCTTCTGTCTCCAGCCAATTCATTCTTTTTTCTCCTACTAACCTATTTTCTTCTGATTGTTTTATTAAATGCTATCTTCCTCCAGTTACCAGATATGGAAAAAAAACCCAGAAATACTTTCTTTTTCTTTGATGGTTTACAATCTTCTGAATAATTCCAAGAATTTAGGTGGATGCTATGCTTAAAGCAAAAACTCAGGGAAAGGATAAATGAATGAATAAATGTATTGATCCTTGAATCTAAAAAGAATGAAGAACGAGAAGGGAAAAAGTGTAGATTTTTAAAAAATGGAATGAGTGAACTTGTACAAAACTAAAGCTAAAGACTAGAAAACACTGTGATATTTGGACCCACAGAACAGGAATACAGGTTAACAGAGGAGTCAATAATTTGTAAGACAACATAGACAAAGAGCACCCATTAGGGAGTTCATGGTACCGATAGTTCAGGGTTTCTTCCCAGGCCCTAAGCCTTTAATAAAATCTACCTGGGAAGCACCACGTATAAGCTAGGACCTTTCAGAATAGCTAAGCTCTTCCCACAATGGTACGCACTTTCCTAGTTCTCACTCACCAGGGCATACGTCTCTTGTTCCCTCCTTCATCATCCAGGGCTCTTTTCCTTGTTCCAATAATGAGATTACATCTGGCTTAGAAACAGAAATTCCTGCTTATAAGAAATAAAAGAGGCATTAGCCACATCTGTAGATCAGATCAAGTTATTTGGTCATCAGGAAAATGTGGGCACTATAGGAGGGAAGAATGGGAAAGATGTTTGAGGAATTGTCTAGTGAAGTTAACAACTGTGCAAAACTCAATCTATTTGCAGAGCACAAGAGCTTTTGTTTCTATTTTTAGAGGGATCTTGCTATATTGCTCAGGCTGGCCCTGAATTCCTGAGCAAACAAAACCTTCTGCCTCAGTTTCCCAAGTAGATGGGAACACAGGTGTGTACCAATACACCCAGCTTAAAAAAGAGAAATTTAGTTCGGGAAGCATATGGGAGGCTTCCCAATCATATCACTGGAACACAATCCTTTGTGCAGATTCTGAGTTATGGGGAGACCTCCTTACCCAGTGATACCAGGCTCCTATAGTTCTCCAACATCACTTTCCTGTACAAATTCCGCTGCACAGGGCTCAGCCATTCCCACTCCTCTTGAGTGAAATTTATAGACACATCCCCAAATGTGACCAAATCCTGAAATGACAGAAACACATTCTTGCTCAACTAGTCCTGACACAGGCCTAGGTTAGAGGGAAACTGTCTATACTTTTGAGGAAACATCTTGCATACAGCAAAAATTTCAGGCAAGATCCAATGTATGTCAAAGAACTGCTACAGGACTTCTCTGACTTGTTCTGATATTCTGTTATGAGAAATGCACAGTTTTAAAGAGAATCATGACTGGTAGAGAAAAGACATAATACATACATGTAAGCAAAACACTGGGCAATAGCTGAATACTGTAACCAATCAAATATAAAATGCTAGGCTATTCACACTAAATGCCACAGCATTTCTCAATTTGGGGATATCAGGATACATGGGGGTAAAGAAGATTATTACATAATAAGTAATGGCTGTATATTACCTTAGGAGTAGCCACTAAAAGATTTATGAAAATTATGTATAATTAACAAGAAAATAGGGGAGATGCCTCATTTATCTAAAAGAAGGCAAAAGGAGAAAAGCAGATGACATAAGTGGAAAACAAACAAATATCATAGGCTTTGGTACACATCTATGTGTAATAACATTAAACTACAAAGTACTAAACATTAATTGAGAGACCAAGATTACCAGGCTGGATTTTAAAAAGCCAGCTGTTATGGTCTGAGTCTGGATATCCTCCCCAAAGCCTCATGCAGTAATGGGGGCAGCCTTCTAGAATTTGTGATTAATTCATGGTCCAGTGCTGGGATTATGGATGTGAGTGGTACACCCACCCTAGGGGGGCTGTGGCCTACATACAATATAAAGAACAGAGTCTTCTCTTGGTGCCCCTCCCTTTTTGCTTTTTTTTTGTGGGGTGGGGGGCGGGGGGGATCAAACACAACCTCATGCCTGCCAGGCAGGTGCTTAGGCCACTGAGCTAAATCCCCAGCCCTATTTTTCAAGACAGGGTCTTCCTATGCAGTTCAGGATGGCCTTGAAGTCACTTTGTAGCCCAAGCTGGTGTCGAACTCACAACAATCCTCCTGCCTCAGTCTCGAGTTCTGGGATTAAAGGTGTGCACCACCATGCCTGGCTTCCCCTTTTGCTCTTAATGCTTTTGCTGTTTACCACCACCATGAATGGCTGCCCCGTGCCATGCCACGCTGCTTTGGAGCCAGCTGATTATGGACTGAAACCTCCACAAACTGTGAGCTAAACCTTTCCTTTCTTCATTTTGGGTAACAGGTATTTTGTCTCAGCAATGAGAGAAAAGTAACCAAGACACCAGCCAACTATATACTGTTTTCACCAACTATACTTAAAATATACACTTTTTGGGTAAAGTTTTTTGAAATGTGTGCATCAAAATTTCCCTGAGAAACTTAATGGGCCTTAGCATCAAGAGATTCTGACTCAGGAGGCCTAGATGAGGGTCTGGAAACAGCGCTCAGGCTGACAGCCTTGATCTACTCTTGTGTTTTGCATCCTGTGCTCTCTCTCCCTCCTTTACCAAGTCAGGGCAAGAAACAGATGGTGAATGACCCCTGCTGTCCTTGTCCAGCTCACAGATGACCCATTCATTGTTCTGTTCATTCATGTATTTATCTGGCAAATATTAACTCACTGCCACAACCTACTGGACACGATCCTGAGAGTCAGAAATACAAAGCTACAAAACAAAGCTCCTTCCCTTGTTGTTAAAGTTCTACCAAAGGAAAAATACATCAAACGGAAGGTTGCAGCACACCAGGTAGTGTAAAATATTGTCACGAAAAACAAGAGAGTGAAAGGTGATCGAGAGTGACAGAGGCATTTACTATAGGTCAGACGGTCAAGGTAAGCCTAAATGAAGAAGTAATGGATGTTACATAAATTGAGCAAGCAAGTCATGGCAATATCTAAGGGAGGAGAATTAAAGAAACAGGGAGCACATGCAAAAGTTCAGGCAGGAGTTTGGTGAGTTTGAGGAACAGCAATTTGATCAGTGTGGCTGGAAAGAAGAGAGGGAAAAACTTGTGCAAAACAAGGTCTGAGATAGCGAGGAACGGACACACACAGGGTCTTACAGATCAGAGTGAGGGTGGGATGTCATTCCAATCGGCTGGAAAGCTGATGAAGATACTAGGCGAGGAATGAAACAGGCTCCATTGCAGCTTGTCCACACTTTGGTTCTTTTCTTTCACCCTTTCCAAATTATCATTCAGTATCAACTATGCTACGGACCCTCAGTGTACAGTACGTTACATCTGATTCAGTCACCAACTGGTGGAATAGATGTGACACTTTCCTCCTTTGATCTCTTTTCTCCTATGATCTCTTTTTCCTTAAGATCACCCCATAATCTTTTTCCTAGTGTTAGCATTTCATGGACCTGGATCTGTTCTGTCCAACATACTGGCTACTAGCTACACATGGCTATTTAACTTGAAATCAATTAACATTAAAAGTTCAGTTTGATGTAGGTGTAGTGGCACATGCTTGTAATTCCAGCACTCAGGGAGGCTTAGGCAGAAGGATCACAAATTTGAGCTCGGCCTGTATAGCTTAGCGACTTAGCAAGAGCCTGCTGCAAAATAAACAAAACAATAATAAAAAAGATAGAGCTTTAGCTCAGTGTGAAAGCCTGGGTTCAATCCCTAATACCACAAAAAGAAAAAAAATTCATCCCATTAGTCACTGTAGTACATACAAGTCCCCACAGCCAGTTGTGGCTAGTGGTTACTGTACTGGTCAGAGAGGATATAAAACATTTCTATTGTTAACCATGGTGGGGGTAGTGCTGCTCTACATGATGTCTGAATCCAGCTTAACTTCCTCTTGATAACCATTCTCTGTATTTTACAGCAGTTTTTATGGTTTTCAAGAATACTGAGCCTGGGTCAGGGGTATAGCTCAGCAGCCTGCCTGGCAAGCACACAGTCCCAGTACCAAAGGAAAAAAAAAAAAAGAATTTTGAGCCTATGGAATCTCTGAGTGTGATGAAAAATGTTTTTACTAATTGAATAATCCATCTTTTCCTTGCTGATTTAAAATTATACCAGTATAATAACTATGCAAAATAACAACCTTAGTTTGGTTCCTACCACCCTGTTTTGCAAGCTTATATTATGATTGTTTCGGGCTCTTTGTTATTGTTATTTATTAGTCTCTTTTGTTTCTTGTTTTTCTTGTAACTTGTTATATTTTGTTTTGTCTTTCCCTCTAATACAGAAAGGATAGATGTACATGTATAGGGTTTATACACGCCTAGAACTTCTCCTAAAGAGTTTACAAGAATTGATTTTATTATGAGTGATGGTATGAACAGCTACTTTGACGAAAACGAGACATTATGGTAGCCATCACTGATTTCCTATCAGCTTGTTGTGAAGTCCAACAATGCTTTTATCCTTTTTTTGATAGTTCTTAGTCTGTTCTGTATTATTTGATTTCAATATGTGTGAAAGTATAGACAGCTATTTTGAAGAGAACAAGAGACATTATGTTAGCCATTGTTGATTTTCCTATTGTCGGGTTTTGAAGGCCTGTAATGCTTTCATTCTTTTATCAGTTTTATACTATTGTGTTTTGTTTGAATTAATTGTGTGTGAAGATATGGACAACTATTTCAAAGAAAACAAGAGACATTATGGTAGCCACTGTTAATTTCCTGTTCTCTTGTTTTGAAATCCTGTGTTGCTTGCACTGTTTTGTCCTGATCTGCTTTTTTCTGTTTTGTTTTGTTTTACTCTCTTTAAAATAAAATAAAATAAAAATAAAATATAAAATTATACCAGTATATAAGAAGCAAAACAGTAGATACTAAATTCTGTGAAGACAATGCTTATTTTTATCTGCCACAGGACCCAGCATGTAGTTTTTTAAATAACTATATGTTCAAAGAATGAATATTTTCCATTCCTATGGAATGTTTATAGCTGCATTTGTTTCTAGACATTATATATTCATGTTTTCATTTGTTTCTTTGAGGTCCCATTCTACACTTCACTGTTGTCTTTGTTACAGTTTTTTTATAGCTTTTTAAAAATGTAGGTTCAACCATTTCCCCCATTACTTTTCTCAGAAAATGCCCTACTGTTTTTTTTAACATATTAATTCACTAATCTTTTCTTAATATATTTTTTTTTTGTACCGGGGCTCGAACTCACAACCTCACCCCTGCCAGGCAGGCACTTATGCCACATAAATCCCCGGCTTAATTTGCTAATCTTAACTGGATGACCTAGAATATCATCATTGTGGCCAGCTATTAACTTAGGATGGCCCTAAAACGAAACCTCACTACTCTCCCAACTTCCTATCCTTCAAAGGTCAGAGCACCTAGAAGAATCACTGCCCCAGCTGACCTACACTAATATTCACCCAGATAAATCTCATTCTACAAAATCCCCCTGAACAAGAGACCTTGCTGTAATTTATGATTAAGTCCATCCAATGGCCCTCTCGTTTTGCTATGTTTCAAACCCAGGTATGGAAAGCTCAATGCTAGCATTCATACCAGAACACCTCAACATCAATGAGTCACATTCCCACAAAGAAGGCTTTCATATTCCATCCAGGGGTCTATTTTTGCCTCTTGAGAGCTCTTAACAACACTAATCCCATAGAAGGTGCTGAACTAATTCTTAAATAGATGAAAAGACTAACTGGGGGAGGGGGAGGAAGCTCATGGCCTTTTTAGGACTTCCTTTTATTTTTTTGTTTTCTTTCTGGAATGGAAACTATGAAGAGCAAAGTCACTGGATAAACAAAATGTTGTCAGGATAGGAAATTTTAGAAGAAAATCAAAATGTTCAAATAACCTGAAAAATAAGATAGCATTTCAGGTAAGAAAGAAGAAACACTTCTTACCTCGGACATGGCTTTAAGACTTTAAGGATTTATGACGGTTCTGTCCTCCTCCTTCACGCTCCTCTATGGGAGAAGGACAGTATCCTGAGAAAGTAGAGCTGGAGAAGAAAAAAGAAACCATAAAAATGCTAGGTCTTCCCTGCCTCTCCCAGCATCACAGGCCTAGAAACCCTTCTTTCCTCTTCTCCTGGGTCCACTACAGAGGTAGATTTGAGGTGTCACTGAATGAAACCAGTTTTAACTAAATTTATAATCCTTTCCTCCATGTGCCTTACATCTAAAGACTACAGCATATACTTGTGCATAACTTATCTCCTCATTTATATTTATGAACAATAACAGCAATTGCAGAATGGTATTACCAAGCAAGGCTTTTCTATCTTTTCATGCATGAAGGTGTTCTGCTGGTGATTACCAAGGTCTCATGGTAATAAATAATTGAGCCAAACTAGAAACTAGGTCTAAATATTTACTTTTTCTATACGATGATGAAATGAAATACATCTTCACCCTTTCTAAAGAGATGAGAGATTAAGTCATGAAGTGAGTGTCCTAAAGAAAACATCTTGGGGCCAGGGATATAGCTCAGCAGCACAACACCTGCCTGGCAAGCGCAAGGTCCTGAGTTTAATTCCTGATACAAAAAAAAAAAAAACAAAACAAAACCTTACATAGAGTAGTCAACATGGGGTGGCGGGGCTACCTTTCATGTTTCCCTGATCGTAGCCCTGGGGAGAACCAAAGTGAACGTCATTGGTGAGTGGTAGAAGGAGAAAGGTCTGCTCCACAGAGAGAAGACTTTAGTTAAATTCCTAATTCGCCTGTGATACCATAAAGGTAGAGATTTGCAGTTGGTAAATAATTCTAGACTTCAAATCTTTATACTACATGGTGAGATCTTCTTCAAAAGATAATTTTTTTCAAGTACAAGCACAGTGGGCACCTAGATCGGGACTTTTATGCATCAGAAGGGCCATATGATCCAAAGACACTGAACCAGAGTCAGGACACCATGGCTTATAACAAAATGCACCTGAAAACCAAGCCCTTGATTTTTCTGAGCAATTTCTTCGGGGGTGGTGGGGGTGGGGGTGGTGTGTGGGGGAGACACAGGGTGTATATACATCAACACTCATCAGAACCTTTCAACCATGAGTTCTTTTCCTCTGGACTTCACTGCCTTGAAGAATAAAGCATTTAAGGAGCAGCATAACTTAGTGGTAAGACAACCTCGTTCCGGGGATGAGAACGCCTAAGTTCAGTCAGACCACCACTCACAAACTCTGTTCACAGAGTCACACTGCTCACACACACTGTCACGCGGTCCCACACCATTACACATTCTCAGTGCCTCAATCTCAAAGTGTAAAAGTCTCACACACACCAGTGGCAGGGGCTGTCACAGTGTCACACGCACCCCGCGCTGCTCACACAGGATGGCACAGTCTCGCGCTGTGACACAGGGTCACATCCGCGGAGCCTCAGTCTCACGCCGGCACGATCGCGTCCTGTCACACACCGGCGGGCCGGTCTCGCACCGGCACGGCCCCTCCCACCGTCACGGTCACGGTGGCCCTGCCCGCACCGTCACGGTCACGCGTCTCTCCGGCGGTCACCCAGGGTTGCACTTCCACAGCGTCCCACGGGCCCCGC
Source organism: Dasyprocta punctata (assembly GCA_004363535.1). Taxonomy (NCBI): domain Eukaryota; kingdom Metazoa; phylum Chordata; class Mammalia; order Rodentia; family Dasyproctidae; genus Dasyprocta; species Dasyprocta punctata. Next base: position 27,370 of record RJWM01021723.1, read on the forward strand.
CGGCCTCACGCCGTCACGGGTCACACGGAGCTCCCGCTGTCACGCACCGCCACGCCTCCGCGCGGTCACAGAGTCCCCTGCGGTCACACACCGCCACATTTCCGCACCGCCCCGTTTTCCGCCGGCTCCCAGGGTGACGCGCCCGTCCAATCCCCGGGCACCAGCCGGTCCTCACCGCCTCCCCCTCCGCAGGCCTGAGGTCCAGATCCTCAGGCGCCGGCCACGCTCACAAAGGCGCCGCGCGCCCGCGCAGCCAGCCGGAGCCGCGCAGGGGCCGCTGGGAAATGGAGTCCGGCACGGGGCGGCGCGCGCCAACGCGACTCAGACTGCGCGGGCGCGGCGGAGTCGCCCGGGTGGTGGCTGCTGCATCGCGAACAGCTATGTGCGCATGCGTAGTGCCGGTCAAACCGGCCAAAGGTGCTAGCTGCACAATTGATTAAAGGTCTCCGTTCCCATGTGTGCTTTCTGTTTTTCCTCTGCCTCACCACTTCATTCTTCATTTGTTGAGGGCTTGCAGTGTGTCAGCACTGTTGTGAGCTGTAGGGGCACAACACTGGACAAGCAGACAAAATTTCTGACATTCATAGACCAAACATTGTTAAATCGACACTTAAATTGAAGAAAATGATACTTTTGTTTTGTTTCGTTTTGTTTTACTAATACGTATTCTAGTTGTTGTTTTGAGACAGGGTCTTTCTATGTATTTCAGGCTGGCCTGGAACTCACTATGTCGCCCAGGTTTGCTTTGAACTCCCTGAGATCCTCCTGCCTTGGCCTCCCAAGTGTTGGGATTACAGGTGTTTGCCCCTGCTCCCAGTTTAACTGATAACACATTATAAAAGAAACGAGAATTAAGACGATGCAGTTGTTTGCTGTCGTTTCTATTATTCAAGCTTTGTTTGAAAATATTTTATAACAACTCATATCCCTATACCTACTACTCATGTCATAGGAAATTGGTTATCATCTTAGGAAATTTGTCTCACCAGAGTCACCAATGACAAGCATTATATGAACTAAGAAATTTTATCTTGGTATACAAAAAAATGCAGTTATATTCACAAAGATAACTAAGGCGTGATGAAACAAATACCGCTAAAAGTAGAAAATGGTCAAATAAGTAACAGCACAAAACTATACAACTTTTAAAACAGATGTGTGACAAGCGTTAAAATGCTTTTAGGTTATTTTATTTTAAAGGTGGAACTAAGCTTTTATACTTATTAAGACTTCAGTCCCAGAGAACTGTTCATGGGTGTAGAAATGAACACAATTTACAAAAATTGTGGTTGATTATATTTGTTGAAATTATGTACATTCACTTGTTTTTTCAAATCTGACTCATAAACTTGAAGGTAAGACAGGAAATTTCCAGAATTTTTTAGTCTTTTCTACATTTCAAAAATATATAAATATTGAGCTTCTTTACACTTAAGAAGTTGGATTGCATGCCAGGCAGAGTGGCGCACACCTGTAATCCCAGCACTCAGGAGGCTGAGGCAGGAGAATTGTACTAAGTTCGAGACCAGTCTGGGATACAAAACAAGCTCAAGGCCAGCCTGAGCTCTATAGTGACACCCTGTCTCAAAAACAAAGTTGAATTGTAACATTTTAATGAATTAATTTATTTATTGTTTGTTGAGACAGTATCTCACTGTCATGGCTGGGAGCCTGAAGAGGTACTTTGGCAGGTGAGAATGCACTTTGGGCAGACACAGTTTCAAAAGGTGGGCACCAGCAAGACAGCAGCCTGTGTCTTTATTGTTTTATATGGGTAGTTATCTCATATTTATACTCTTCCACGTTGGCTGAACTAGCGCATGCTTTGTCTCCTAAGTCACCCTTGTATAACTGTTCCCTGGTCTGGGGTTGCGCTACATAGTGGGATCCTGTCCTCAAAGCTGGCCAGAGACATCCTTATCTACCCCCTGATCCTTGAAGCCTGAAGGAGTCTGTCTGGAGTGATACCTCATGCCAAGGCTAGCCTTGGACTCACCAGCACAGGCTGGCCTCAGACTCGAGGTGATCCTCTGCCCCAGCCTCACTAGTGCTGGGATTAGAGTTAAAACCACACCGTTTCAATTGTAACCATTTTTTTCAACCATTAGCTCAAGCTTCTTCCATTGACAGAACCTTCTACACAGTTCAATAAACCAGTAAATTGCATTAAAAACAAAATTAATCCTTCTTAAATGGATAATCACCAGATGTCTGCCTACCATATCAAAGTGTATTGAAATAGTCTTTGCAAAACCTTGAGTTGTAGAGGTAACACATGGAATCCACAGAGAAAATCTCATTAAAATTTTTTTGGCTTGCCACTGCGTACAGAAGATGCAATGTTTAGTCACAGGTTAGCACTGGAGCAAATTTAAACCTGTGATCCATTTTGAACTCTCCTCACCCCACTTTAGGCTACAGATGACCAGTTGTTCCAGCACTGTTTGTTGAAAAGACTACACTTCCTCCACTAAATTGTTTTTATACCTGCCAAAACTCCGTGGGAGCTGGGCATGCGGCACTCTCCTATTCCTCCATCTCTGGGAGCTTGAGGCAGGAGGACTGCACATTTAAACTCAGGCTGGGTAATTTGGCAATTTAGTGAGAACTTAAAATATCAGTGCAAAGCCTTGGGTTCAATCCCCAGTATGGGGGAAAAATCAGTGGAGATATCTGATGAGGACTTGTATCTTGAAGATGGAAAGAACACCGAACAATTCACCAACAAAAATACAAATAAGACAGGCGTGGTGAGACAGGAGGCAGGGCATGGCAAAGCTGGCGGTGAAAAAAGCAGGACCTGTAAATTACAAGATCCCAGGAAAGCACAAAAAATTTCCAGGACTGTACATCTGAAATTTCTTGTGGGCTCCTTCAAGATATGGAGCATGTAAGGACACAGATGCCATGAGAAGCCCACTATCATGACTCTTCGTGGCAGCTTGCTCTTCTAGACCAGGGTGTACTTTTATTTTTGCTCTTTTTCTCCTTTCCCCTTTTGTTTGTCCCAGATTCACTCTGAAGAGCCAGTTTTTTCTTTACCCCTTCACCCCTTGCTCTTCAAATAAACTTTTAGCACTGTTTTTGGCTTCTCTCATTCAATTCTTTGAAGAAAGGAGGACTTTAAATATGTTCAATTGGCAACCTGTTTCTAAAGGAATTACCCTACTACAGTGGTGCATGCGCGTAATCCCAGCACTGAGGAGGCTGAGACAGGAGGACTGCCAGAAGTTTGAGACCAGCCTGGGTTACATAGTGAGTTCAAGGCCAGCTTGAACTATAAAGCAAGAGTCCATCTCAAAAGCCATAGAAAAGGGGATATAGCTCAGTGGCACAAGAGCCTGGTAAGTACAAGGTTGTAAGTTCGATCCCCAGTACAAAAAAAACTAGCTATAGAAAAATAAAAATACAATCAGTACACTTTTTAAATGGACAGTGGACTTGAATAAAGATGTCTCTAAAGAAGATACATAAATGGTTGCTAAGTACATGAAAGGCAGGTGACATCATCCGTCACTGGGGAAGAGCCAGTGGAAACCACTGTGGCACACCACTTCATGTCCACTAGGACGGCTAGAATATAAAAGATAACAAGTGTTGGCAAGGAAAAGAAAACGGAACTTTCACACATCGCTGGTGTGAATGTGAACTGACAGAGCTGCTTTGGGAAACATTCTGGAAGTTCCTCAAGAAATTCAACACGTGGTGTGCTACTTTGGTGAGGCTGCCATAACACAATACCACAGACTGAATGTTAGAGCAACATAAATTTATTTTCCTACAGTTCTGAAGCCTGGAAAGCCAGGGAGAGGGGTCAGATTCCTGTGAGAAACCAGAGAAAGATTAAGGCCTACTCGGTCTCGTTTGTGAGCACAAGGCCGCAGAGCATCAGGCAGGGGTGACGGCAGTTGCAGGTCCCAGGGTAAAGTTTATACAGCCGAGACTCAGTTGTTTACTTGGTCACCCTCAGGTACTAGGTAGATACTGGAAGCAGATGAGCCTTGTGTTACTTGCATTGCGTGCACCCACGTCTAGGTGAATGAAAGAAAGGTAAGCCTTCTCAGGACGCCTCCGCCTTAGAGGCAAGAGCCCCCAGCTGGTGTGCCAAACTAAGGGGTCTGCTTTGTCATTCCTGCCCTGCCATGACCCATGCGGCTCCTGAGGTTCCTGGGGTGAAGGATGGTGAGAGGACGAGAAAACAAAAGAAGAGACAAAGCTGGGGTGGGTAGGAGCCCTTACACTCCTTATGGGAGAGAAGGAGCTGCTCAACCACTGTAGCCTGTTTACTAACACACTCAGAAGGCTGATGTCAGTTTCAGCTGCACTGCCTACCAATTTGTTTGCCTGGCTGGCCTGGGCCCCTTGCCTTTAGGGAGCTGGAGAAGCCTGTTCAGGTAGTTTGCTTTGGGCTCTCTGTGTTTTCAGGGCTGCTTTTGCTTTAGCCCCACACATGTGATCAATCTCCAGCTTCAACAGCTCCTACAACCCTCATTCACCCTTGGGTCAGGGGAACAAAGAAAGTAGCAGGACTAGTCTGCACATGTGGTGCCTGAGTGGGGAAAGCTCAGAGTGGGCTGGTTCCCCACAGGTGGTGCCTGGGAAAGGCACCTGGGACCAGTGGCATAGGCCAGTCTCCAACACACTCCTAGAATTCTTTCTGCCTCTTCACATGACTTATCCCTTATCCCTCCACGTCCACACATCCAGGATGTCCTTGCCTCTTATAAGGATCCCTGTCTTAATGAATTAGTGACACACTAACAGCCTCACTGTCACTGAACCACATTAAGGATTAATTCCAAATACCTTACATTCTGAATGACTGGAGTTGGGACTTCAGTGTATGAATTCAAGAGGGGAGCATTCAGTCCACACGGCCCATTCCTGGGTTACCATATGACCCAGGAATGCCAATTCTAGGTTTGTATCTATGAAAAATGGAATACACATAAATGCAAAAACTAGTATACAAATGCTTACTAAAGCACTATTCATAGTAGAGTGGGGACAATTCAAATGCTCGTATTAGTCACTAAACTTCAAGAGAATACTTATACATGCTACAAATTGGATGAACCTTGACAATATTACACTAAACTTAGAAACCAGTCATAAAAGACCACATATTGCATATTTATATGAACTATCCAATGTACTCATAGAGAAGGAAATGGATTAGTGGTTCTTTAGGGATGGTATGAGAGGATGGAGAATAGCCACTAACAGACACAAGATTTCTTTCTGTTGTGATATAAATGTTATACAGTTAAGACTTTGGTGATGGTTATACAATTTGTGAAAATACTCATGAACTGTACATTTTAAAAATGTAAATTTCATGGCGTATACATTATGTCTGAATAAAACTTTAAAATACCACTTGAGACTATGTGCATTTGATTCTGGATCCTTTGTTCTATGAATCTGTGTGCACCTTTTTATTTTAAAAGTTTCAAATATTTATTGTTGATTCATTAGTGCTAATCACAGAAAAAGATTAAGATTCCTGATTAAGAACATTCAACTGTGCAGTCAATGGCAGTTTTTACACTTGGTGTGGTGACATAATCTTGACCACGACAAAGCATCATCTTGTGACCTCTGAGGGAGTAAATGTGCTGCAGCTCATGTGCAGCTCCTTACAGTGCCAGCTTGGTCCCCCAGTGTCTCCTCTGGGAGTTGTACCTGATTTCATTACCAGTCTTCATTCGAATCCATTGAGGGATGGGGCAGTTCTGCTTTTGCTTCTCGGCCAGGAATCATTTGATTCTGAAAGTCCTGTGAGAAGACATGGTAGACTCAGAGGCAGGAGCATGCACTTGATGGCGGACAGAAGCAGAAGCCTCTAAGTACATTTTTGCCAATACCACATTGCCTTGATTGCAGCAGCCATACAGTAAGCACCAATACTGGGTGAAATGATTCTTTCCGTTTATTTTTGTCAAGATTGTTTTAGATAATTTTTGAGCCTGTATTTTTCCATATAAATTTCACAAAAATTTTTTTTTGGTTTACCCTTTGGATCAAGTTGGAAAGAACTGAAATGTTTCCTACGTTGGGTGTTCCAATTCATCAACATGTTATATCTCTTCATTTATTTGGGTCTTTAAATTTTCTTTCATCAGTGTTTTAGTTATTTTTCTTGTTGCTGAGACAAAATACCAAACACCCACAAGTTAAGAGAAGAAAGGTTTATTTAGCTTAGAGTTTGTAGAGGTTTTAGTCCATAGTTGGCTGGCTCTAAGACAAGAATGGCACATGGTAGAGGAGCAACAGTTCATGGTGGCAAAAAACAGGTAAAGCAAAGAAAGAAAAAGAGAGAGGGAGGGAGAGAGAGTGAGAGAGAGGTGGAGGGAGAGAGAGAGAGGGACGGAGAGAGAGAGAAAGGGAGGGAGAGAGAGAGCTCTGTTTGTTACATTGTATGCAGGCTACCCATCCTAGGGCAGGTGTAACACTCACATCCTTAATCCCATCATTGGACCATGAATCAATTATAAACTCTAGATTCAGTAGACTCTGAAAAGCCCATCCCTCATGACCACATGAGGCTTTGGGTGGGACATCCATAACAATCAGCGTTTTTCAATCTGTATTAGAACCTATATACTTTTTAAAATTAATATGCAGTATTTTGTTTCCTTGGCTACAAATGTAAATGATGTTTTTAAATTGCAAGTTTCACATGATCATTTTTAGTACAGGGAAATGTTGGTCAATTTTTGTTAAATATATATCTTGGTATCTTTCTGAACTCATTCCTTCTAGGAACATTTGGTTTGTTTTTGTAGATTTCTTCAGATTTCCTAGATGAACAATCATTTCTGCAAACAGAAAGTATTTTTTTCTTCCCTTCTGATTTACATTCCTTTTTTATTTTCCGGTATGTTGAATAATGTGGTGAGATAAAGTGCCTCATCAATATTACAGGTAAAGCGCTGCATCTTTCACCAATATGTGTGATGTTAGCTGTAGGTTTTTCTGCAGGTAAAGAGAAGCTGAAAGGTTTGGAGGCCATGAAAGCCACAGCAACGTTTTCTTAAGGTAACCTGAGAAAGGCAGGTATTTGTGAAGGAATGATAATGTGCACCCTGTCCTCTGCAGTCAGGGATGCTGCCCTGAGACTGCTGTCTACCAAGCTCGTTATTCTGCTTTTGGTCTTTCTCAGGCTCCATCCAATGACATACAAGGGAACCTGGACCATGCTTTGAGAGGCTGGGTATTTTGTTTTGTGTTTTGTGTAAGTTTTATTCTTTGTTTTTGTACATGATGTGGAAGCATTCCACCACCAATCTAAACCCCCAGCCCTATATGTGATCATTCATGGCCCCTTTCCTCTGGCACCAGACACTGATTTCTCTTACTGATTTCACGTCCAATCAGCTGATCTGCTAAGTATGCGTAGTGGGTGCAGGAGGTGAAGAGTGACAGTAAGGCATGCTGGGTTTGAGA
>RJWM01021724.1:0-34940 GCA_004363535.1 Dasyprocta punctata
ACCCGCTCGGGCCCCCTTCTGTCCCTCAGACAGAAGCTTTCTTTCCCTCAATAAATATATCTTGCTCTTATCCTCCGTCGTTCCTAAAATTCATTCTTCGATTTTAGAGAACACGAACTCGCGCCAGACGTATAGTAGGTTGGGAGTTTCATTCCCCCATATCATTTGGAGGTCTGGGATCATTTTTCCTATATCATTAGGAACTGGGGCCTTAGAGGAAGTAGGTCACCAGGGGCATGCCTTTGAAGAAAATGTCTTGTCCCTGCCCCAACACCACCACCACCACCACTCTCTCTGCCTCTTTTCCCTCTCTGCTTCCAGACTACCAGACTGAAACCTCTGAAACCAGGAGCCAAAGTAAACCTCTCCTCCTTTTCGCAGGTATACTGTCACACTAATAAAAAGTTAACATAGGCCAAATGAGATATACCATCTTTGTGATAAATCCATCACAAAGTTCATCTCTGTGATAAATCACTAAAGCAGATGAGAGACAGGATGGTAAAAGCTGAACTGACTGGGAACAGGAGAGATCACTGAGGAGGGCAGTGGGACACGAGAAGCAGAAGACAAAAAGGTCACTAGATAAGTTCCTAGGGTTATGAACTGGATCTCCTTTAAGATATAACAGTGTGAAATGAAATTCCTTTTCAATCTTTTGTTTAACATATAGCTTGCATTTATTCAAAAATACCACCAACATAGCATTTACCTTTCTGACCCCTAATATGAATGAGATTATATTTACAAGGCAAAACTCAAGGTGCCCTTTTTCCACTCCATCCCTCTTTAGCTAAGGGAGCTCTCCAACAAGAACTGCCTCCACTTTAAAGGGGTGTCAATAAATAAGAAACATATTTCCTGGAGAAACACTAGAACCCTATTTACTGAATCCTATAACATCTGCATATTTTGGAATACAGTCACATTTTCGAAGGAGTAGCCTAAAATATAGTTCCTATACCTTACCAAATGGGTTCTGCAAAATTAATTACATATTAACAAGTAAAAAAAAAAATGAATATACCATGTCCATAGAATGAGAATGCTAGAACAAAAAGGACCTTTGGAGAGCAGAGTCTAGATACAGTATTTTTACTGTTCCTCAGAAAATCTAACATCATGTAACAAAAGAAAAACAGAAATTTGCTGATGACTAAAACTTGAAAGTAGGTATAACTATCATAATCTCAGATTCCAAATTTTTATTTTCATCACAAAAGGTCTCATTATTCCCACTAACTGACTTCAAAATGGAGTAAAAACTAGTATTTTAAAACAAATGCACAGTATTTTGAAAGACATTAAATTGGAATTTGGAACTAAAATAACAACATTTAACAATCATTAACCTAGCAAAAATGTTAAAGTCTGATAAGACATCAAGAGCTAGTGAAGATGTTGAGAAATAAGGGCTCACATATGTCACTGGTGGAATAAATTCTTCACCTCTTCCCTGTATTAGAAATAATCCACATCTTTGCCAGATAACTTTGCATGAATACCCACTAGAATGAACAGAGTATATTTTCCCACCTCACAGATGTTGGCTTAGCCATGTGACTTGCTCTAGGCAATGAAAAGCAGCAGGAATGACAGCCAGTTCTAGATATGGTGCATGAGATTTTACATATTTCCACCCACTTTCTGCTTCTGCCACTTCCCAAAAGAAGAGCATGCCCTGAGTAGCTGTTTGTCCAGGAGAGTAAGAAAGAAGAAACTAACTTGAACTCAATGTCTATCAAATCTGCAAACTGAAGTTCAGAGCCTGGAGTCAAAAATCTGTACCAGTTCATCTGAGTTGCAATAACTTACAGATCAACAGGAAAAAATATACATACTTCTTGCCTTAAGCTGCTAAGTCTTGAAGCATTTTGTCTTTGTTTTAATGTAGCACTGCTGCAGCAGTCACTAACTAATAACAATCACTCTACAGCAAAGTGGCAGTACCCAATAATCTTGAAGATGCTCATGTAGCATAGAAATGGAGACTTCCAGTGTATTCCCCTAATGCAGTGATTCTCAGATAAAGCAATCTAACACCCCTTTTTATGAACAGTCTTTAAACACCTCTCTCTATCCCATAACAAACTTAATAAAAAATCTACCTATTAACATACATAATTTTTTAATTGACACACTACCCTAACTACAATATAAAGAAAGCCTGATGTGGTGGCACATGTTTATAATTTCAACATCTAGACTGCAAGTTCAAGCCCAGTCTGGGGAACTTAGCAAGACCCTATCTCAAAATAAAAAAGGTCTTGGAATGTAGCTCAGCACAAAGGCACTAAATTCAGTCTCCAGTGTGTGCGTGTATGTGCATGTGTGTGTTCAACAGAATATAATTTGTAACAAAGGCAGGAATAGCAAGAAGCAGGCAAGTTGCTTATAGTGCAAACTTTAAAGGGACAAAGTCATGTAAGACCTGAACTTAGGACTCACAGTATCCCCTTAAAGTTTGTAGCTAGCAACCGCACTTGCCTCATCTTAGTCCTGATCCTACTTAAATATAAGTGTATTAAAAATGCAAATGTTTTGGTGATTCTGATAGAAAACTTAATGAAGTAGACTAGACATTTACTTGTACTCCTATGTAACATCACCATGAATGCAAACCTTACATATGCAGGTTGATAAAAGTGTGTTGTACTAATGACTCAGATACTACAAATAGTATTCCTATTGGAGTCACGAGTTTACAAAATAGTGAACAATTCTCAGTAAGCCTCTGAATATGACAGTCTTCCTTCACCTTGCATGGCAGTTGAATTCTTAAAAACAATAGCATACACAATAACCATACCAAATCCTGAGATAGATACTCCACCTGTGAGTTAAATGAAAGACTGAATATACAAACAGACAATACCAGACCATACATTAAAACAGAATTCAGGCCCACAATCTGCAACAACCAGTCTAGAAAACCAAGTCATAATGCTATGGACTAAATGTTTATGTCTTCCCAAAATTCATACATTGAAGTCTACTCCCCAATGTGATATTTGGAGGTGGGGCTTTTGGGAATTACTTTCAGTCACAAGAGTGAAGTCTTCAATACCTCAAGATACTAAGGACAAAAACCACACAGTGGTCATCAATCCACTTCTCCATATCCACACCAAGCACTTTGACTCGCTAATCATATGACTCAATGAATTAATTAATTCACAGTAAGACAAGAGGTCCAACATACAAAATCCCTTTCGACAGTGCAGCAAATCAACAAAACAAGATCTGAGAATAAATAAAGGAATTTCACTTTGAAATTACCCATAAGGTTTAAGAAATTCCAGAGAAAATATGAAAGTAGGCAACAGGATATAGTTAAGCAATAAAGTTAAGAAATAGATATAAAAGCTTATTCATTTGGACTAGGAATAGAGTTCTTACTGCTGCTGTCATACATTTCTCCTCAAAACTGAAGGAAAAAAAAACAATTGAGGACATGTACATAAGCATGATAAAAGAGAACAGATCCATTTAAATCAGTCTAGAAGCTAACTCACCATAAAGCTGATTGAGTCAGACAATGACAATTATAAAAGAAACTCAGGATTATAGTAGAAGCAACAGTAGGATACAACTAAATATGTACAATATATTGAGTATTTAGATATGCTGGCACTAATTTAGGCTTAGTTATTTGATATTCATAACAATCTGATGAGGTGTTATAAATAAGGCAGCTAGTGTTAAGATCACAGAAATGTTAAACAATTAATCCACACTGACCTTGTGCTAAACTGTGATAAGGGCACCATCAACTTTATTGCAGGTAGAAAGGCTGGCTATGATCAGCAGAAAAGCCTGATGGGACTTGACCAGTGAGACCTACAAACCTGCCCCCAGGTCACTGACTAAACTGCCTCCCTAAAGCCATTGTTTAATGGCCCCAACAAAAGAAACCAGTAAGAAGGGAAGGTGGGACAGAAGTTCTAAGTGCCAGGAGCTGGAATTAACAGTTCAGCTGGAATACTTACTGAGGGCAGGTAAGTGCTGCTAAACCCTGTGGGAGGCTAAAGCCTTCCAGAGTGGGCGTGGAATTGTTAGCATATATTCACATAAACATACCCTTAGTCTTAATCACTAGCCAAACACAGTTTAAGAAGCCCAGATTTGAATTACTTTGTGATTAGGGCTAAAAAAGGAAGTAGGAATGACAGGATGATGAATATTTGCTGTTCACAAATATCAATGTGAATCCTTTGATATTCCCAACACTTCACCACAGTACATCATGGGTGGTCTGATTTCCTAATGGCTATTTTATTTCTAAAAGTAGCTTATGACATGTTAAATTTTTATTGACTTGAGAATTTTACTGTCCTATTTTGGAAACTTTTTAACATGCTGCAGTAAGAAATCCAGAACAGGAACTCACAGACACGCATTACGCTGCCAGAAGCAATAGTTTATTTTTTTCTCCAGTTCCTCTAAGAAAATTAGGATGAAAACAATGAGTCAGGACTAGGAAAGAACTGTTTTCACTTAAATGCAAGGTGGAAATAAGGTGATTTCATAAACGGTTGGGCTTCCTGCCTACAAATGTATTTGAACTTTTATTTAAAGTATCCAGTAAACTTGGTGTGGTAGCGCACGCCTTTAATCCCAGCACTCTGGAGGCTGAGGTACATGGAGCGTTGTGAGTTTGAGGCCGGCTTGGGCTACAACGCGAGCACAAGGCCAGCCTGAGCTACACCCTGCCTCAAAAAAACTAGGGCCCAGAGTTTGGCTCAATGGCTTAAGCACCTGTCTGGCAGGTGCGAAGTTGTGAGCTTGATCCCTGGTACAGCAAAAAAATAAATAAATAAATAAAATAAAAATAAATAAAATATTCAGTAAATAAACTGACCTGAAAGGAATGACACTATGTGCTTACCTGCATATTCCAAACTTCTGGCAGGCTAATCAATGCTAAAAAGAGATTTCCATAAAGCCAAGTAGCAAAGGTATTAACAGGTGAACACCATGTTACTAATGAAATATAACATTATGAAAATAATAAATGACTGTAACAAAGGCTTATACTTCACTAAAAAGTCACTGTTGCAATATCTACATATTTATTTTTATATACTATTTTGTTTTTGCTGAAGAAACACTTAAAGGGACTTTATATTTTACTTAAAAGCATTTTGTTTTTTAATATTTTTTGGTGCTAGGCACTGACCCCAGGGCCTCATGCATGCTAGGCAAGCATTCTACCACTGAGCTCCTATATTTTACATCTAACTCACATTTACTCCTAGAAAATGAATTGATCATGAGAATGGCTGGTCATACTGTTGAAGCCACAGCAGGAACAAAGCTCTTGCCTGTGACCACTGCTCCACATGTCCATTTTCCCTGCTAATTCCAGCCTACCAATCACTAGATTTATCAATATAATTTAATAAATAAATCCCTATTTTCTCTTAGCAGCTGGCCAGTTTTCATGCAAACTTTTAATTTAGATTTTCTCCAGTTCAAATGTAGAACTGTTGTTTATCTTGTCTTTTTATTTCTCTCCTCCATAACAGTTATTCTCATGGTAAAGCTAAAAATACTCATTTTTAAGAATCATAGTTCCTTTAACTATCCTTTAAAAGCTCTGCAAAACTGTTACATTATTTTCTTCAGGCAGTAAAAAATAAGTCAGCGTAAAATTCAAACATTAATAGGAGTATTTTTATAGCCCAAGCTAATTAATACATGCATATATTTGCTCAAGCTTAATATTATGTTGTCATCTATTCTCCAATTCCCTCCTAAAAGGTTTGTTCAAATAATTTAAGAGAAAAGGTTTTTTTATTGTGATTGATTAAATTTTTAAAATTACATATATTCAGAATTTAAATGATTATACAACTTCCAGTTTAGAGAAAAAACTTGAGAAATGGGTTTCTAATGTTTAAAAAGTATAATTTAGTTTAATCATGCTTCATCTCTCAAAGGTTTATAAAATTACAAAACCATTATTTATAAGAAATATATTTCTGCAACACACACAAGTTAAGAAAAAATAAATAAATTCTCTCTAAACCATAGTGTCAACTCTGAGCCTGAACTGAGAAAAGTATAATTGGTTTAGTTTTGCTTTAAAGATGCTAGTTATAGAGGATAACTCTACATATACACGCCACACACCATACCCCAACTCAGATCACACCAGTTTGTGGTGCTTCACAAATCTAAACATACATCACATAAAGAGAATCAATTGAGTTAGGTGGCCATAATAAACTGCAAAACACCCCAACAGCATTAGTTTATTAATTCTATTAGGAATGCTAAATAAACAGGATCTATCAGATAAATGAAAAAAAAAAAAACCAATATGGAAGTTAAGTAAATTCCATTAGTTTAGTTCAAAACAAGCAGACTAGAAATTGAAAAAGCTTAACAGTGACTGTGTTTTACCAGTATCTGTTGCTAATAAAACAACACCTCCAAATGGTATTATAACTGACTACAAAACAAAACAAAGCCTCTAAATCCCCCATAAATTTACAGCCAAGTTGGTTATGCATAAAAGCTGCTACTTTTTAAAGATTATTTTATACCTGTGCATCTACTGTTTGTGTTGTTTTAAATTGTTAAGCTTTTTCACAATAAAACAAATAGGACTTGCTCACTTACCTAAGAGAGTTCTTTAAAGTCCTTTAACTCTCTGTTTTCTAAAACTCCTGAAAAATTGATTGACACTTTGCCCAGATCTTTTATTAGATTTGGAGATCGACTTGGGAACCAAAGTTAGAGTTCTCCATAGAGTTATGAGAAACTAAGTGGTACATGTACTGTTTGCTAAATTCAGAGACGTTAAAAAAAAAAATGCCCTTAAAGATAAATGTTGCCTTATTTTGCTAAGAGTAACCACAATTAAACAATGATTATTCTGACCATGGCCACAGCTAACAAAATACTGCTAGAGCTAACTGAGCCTGTCAGTTTATTTTAACAAAGTAGGTAATGCACAAATGCCTGCTATATTTAAATGATGGGTAGGAGTAACACAGGAGCAACTGCCCTGCTCCATTGTAACATCAAGAAACATCATTAAGTATTTTCTCTCCTCTGGGAATCTCAAAACTCTGTAACAATATCTTCACAATGGCATATTAAATATATACTAAGGATGCAGGAATATATTATTTCATATTTACACAAACATTACTTAATAGTGTGGTTCCAAACACTTAATAACCTGTTATCCTGATTGGTGCAATTTTAGAAAAAAACATACAGGAGAAAACAACACATTATATATAATTTCACCTGTCATTTCACTGTGAGAGCCAAGCCTACAGAATACAAGATTCTGGCAAAAGATTCTATTACGATGCCTTGGGTTGAAACAGTATTTTGCAGTCTAAAAGCACTTTCCTTCTCATTTTACCGTCTCATATGAAGCTGTATTTTAGGTAAGGGACTCTTCTTTCACCAAGCTGGCAAGTAACTAAATCAAGGATGCAAACATTCAGAGAATGGCCATGGATGTGCCTTTAACAGACTAAAACATATAAACACCTGTAAATTATATTCGTCCAGTTGCACACTTTCTGTCAGTCCCATTCTAGCCCTGCCTCCAATCACTGAACCATTCCCACCCATCTTCCCAGTCATATTTTCATTTTTGTTTTGTTTTGTTTTTGTTCTTGTTTTTTGTTTGTTTGTTTGTTTGTTTGTTTGTCTTTTTTGAGACAGGGTCTTGCTATGAAGCTCAGGATGGTCTTGAGCTCACTTTGTAGCCCTGGCTGGTCTCGAACTCACAATGATCTCCTGCCATAGCCTCCCAAGTGCTGGGGTTATAGGCATGGGCCACCATGTCCAGGATTGTTTTTGGTTTTTTTGAAACAGGGTCTCACTCTGTAGTTCAGGCTGGCTTTGAACTATGTAGCCCAGGCTGGCCTGGAACTTGTTAAAATCCTCCTGCTTCAGTCTCCAGAGTGCTGGGATTATAGGTCTGCACTACACACCCAGCAGCTCAACAATCATGATTACACTGCACTACCTCTCCTTCCCCTTATGTTTTCTAGGTTTCTCCATTAGTACTTCTTCCGGCATTCACTCTTTTTCCTGCCTGTCTTTGAACTCTTGCCAGTCACCTCAGGTGAATCCTCTAAGATCCAGTTGTGAGACAAATAATAAAAGCCCCATCTTTAGTGCTAAACAGTAACTCTGAAAAAGGAAAACTTCCAGAGATGATGTAAAATAACAAAAGGACCCCAAGTGGCAGTGATCTTGGAAAGCCTTAAAGATATCTGATCTATGTCACAAATCCATCTTTTCAAGTACCACCACTGAACAATGAAAATATATAATGGAAATACAAACAAGAAGTCACAATCCTTGCTCTCAAGATCTTCTAAGTATAGCAAGGAAACAGTCCCTTCCAAAAGTACTATCAAAATGTCCACTGGTTTTATCTTCATTCACAAATTAATTTTCCATTAATATGTACCCTATGCTAAATCTTACAGAAAATATGAAGTACTTAATTCTGTAAATCTTGGTTTGTCATAGCAAGTTATGCTACCCACTTTGACTCCAAAAATTACTAACTTTTGACCTTTAGCATTCTTCATGTTAAATTTACAATATGGACCAGAAGAAAAGTCTTCCTTAAATCCTACCCCTAAAGAGTGAATCAAAAGGTACCACTTATATTGTTCATTGCTGAAACACCTCCATGAGTAAATAAGAGCAACTAAGGAATCTGGGATACACCTTAAACTCAAAGTTGACATTAATTAGAAAAATTGTCTTTCAGGTGTTCATAAACTAGACCACCATGCATTAGATAAATAAGACCAATCAAACAATTTAAATTTTAGTGACAGCCTCTGACCTCAATGTAAAGCGGAAAACACACAGGACACATACCCAGTAAAGTGATCAATTCCACTGTTCCAGTCACAACTCACTATATACAAAACATGCAGATTTATTCATCCAGTGAATAAGGACCTATTATGTGCAAAGAATTAAGCTAGAGGACAAAGAACTAGGGCCAAGAAGAAGTGATAAAACATACACATACAGAGATGTGCAAACAAACATACGTAAGGTATAAACTGCCAACATGCCTCTCAAAAAACACTGTGCAAGCTAAAGGAAAAAAATGTCCTCCAGCTGAAAGGCTCAGAAAGCACCATCCAAGCAGGTGCTTGAAGGATAGGTGCTGTCTTAATTACTTTTTTCATTGCTGAGACAAAATATCTGATACCCAAAGTTAAAGAAGGCAAGGTCTATTTAGCTTACAGTCTGTAGAGGTTTCAGTACATAATCAGTTGACTCCAAAGCAGGATGGGTTGGCAGACAGGCATTGCAGAGGAGAAACAGTTCATGGCAGGTAGAAGGCAGCAAAGCAAGCAAGAGATCTGAGCAGCTTTTGTGGTCCTTTTATATTCTAACTAGGCTATCAGGATTAGAGCAGTGCCCAACAGGTGAGTGGACTGATTTAGTAATCACTCACACTTAATCTTACCACCCTTAATCCTAATATTGTACCATGAATCAGTCACACACTCTAGATTCAGCTACCTCTGAAAAAGCCCCACCTGTGACCACAAGAGGCTTTAGCGGGAGATCTACACACAAGCCATAACAATAACAGGTGTGATTTTTCACTGGGGGAAAACATTTTGGATGACATGCAAAACAGGGGCAAAAGTATGTATACACACACACACACACACACACACACACACACACACACACACGGCATCCAGACCAGAGAAGATACTCAGGGTGTTAATTAAATTTATAGCAATCGGAACTGAGGTGTAGCTAATATGATTGAAACAGTTTTAAAAGTTTTCCATCTGTATTTATCATCTTAACACAAAAATGTTTTAAAACATAAAAAACTTTAATTCTAGGTGAGCCTAGTATACATTAGCCTTCTAAAAGGAATGAAGTAGGAATTCAGGGTTTCTGAAAACTTGCATTTCAGGAAATAAAACTGGAAAATCCCTTAAGCTGCTTAGTACAAAAATTGCAAAGCTGCATATTTTAAGAAAAGGTGTGTCAGCCGGGCATGGTAGGGCATGCCTTTAATCCCAGCACTCTGGAGGCTGAAGTAGGAGGAGTGTTGTGAGTTCAGGGCCAGCTTGGGCTACAATGTGAGCAAGGCCAGCCTGAACTACATAGTGCAACCCTGCCTTGAAAAAAACAGGGCTGGGAGTTTGGCTTAGTGGCTTAAGTGCCCTGCCTGGCAGGTACAAGGTTGTGAGTTCGATCCCTGCTACCGAGAGAAAAAAGAAAAGAAAAGGTGTGTCATGTAGGGTATTTGAAATTCAACATCTGAAACCCCAACATAGAGTAGATAAGAAAGTGCCATTGGCATCACAAAATAAGGAGATTACCATACTGTTTTTTAGACAAATCTGCCTATTGTATTTTGAGTTAATTACCCTGCATTACTGTTTCAATCAACAATTAATTTCCTGCTTTTCTGGAAAAGCATTATTTTATGATATTAATTCATTTGAACACTGACAAGGAGTATAACTTGGAGTATTTTTAAAGCTTGTTAAAAATTCGTTCTATTTTCAATAAATCATAAATTATTTTAACATTCTCAAGCATCAAAAATGAATTATCAAAGCTAACTGCATACTATTCTTAATGTGTTTATTTTCTCCCCTTTTTAAAAAATAATTCTTGCCAGGGATATAGCTCAGTGGCACAGTGTCTGCCTGTCAAGCACAAGGTAGTGGTTTCAATTCCTGGTACTAAAATCAATAAATAAATTAATTAATTTTAAAAAATAATTCTTCATTGTAAGATTTGGTTGCCTCTGTGAAGTCTTCTCTGTGTTTTCCAGCAGAATAAAATTTTTTGAGCCATATACTAAATAGTACTGTTGTAGTGCAATGAAAATTAAGCAAAGCAGCCTGTGAGAGTAAGGAATGAAATAAATTACACTTTGAAAAGAACCTGAAAAGTATTTTTACCTGGAAAATCAGACATGATCTAAGGGGAAAAAAAGAAAGTATGGATGTTCATTCGAGTCCTTCATTGTTTTAAATTAAAATTTTCCATGATTCATGGTTGTCTGAATCTGACCTGCACTTACACATCTCCATGTCTTTGGGCGATCCACTCCTCCACATCCCAAACTTAGAACCACAAACGTCTTTGTTACAGGCAGCTGAGTTAGACAGAAATATTATAGGCAGTCAGACAGGGCTAGGCCCTCAAGGAAAGGGGCACAGAAAACCAGAGGTCTTGGTAACCTTGGAGGAGACCCACACCTCTCCCTGCAGGCCAGATATCAAGACAAAAGGCAAAACAAATACACCCCTATGTTAAAAATTGATATTCTAAATAGTTCTATATCACCCTGAGGAAGTCAGAAATCAGTATCCCACCCTTTTACAGGAAGAGCCATTATCCTTAAGCATCCCTCGTCTTACTATGTGACTCGCCTCCTCATTTGTCCTTAATTTAATCAATTCTACCTGAGCAATTAATCTTATTGGTTAACCATGGTTATGTCCCACCTTATGCCCGTCTGCCTTGTGAGTTCCCAGTTTTTCCCCATCATGGTTTTACTCTATAAAAGTCCCTAAATATAACAGAATCCCTGGCAACCCACTCGGGCCCCCTTCTGTCCCTCAGACAGAAGCTTTCTTTCTCTCAATAAATATCTTCTGCTCTTACCCTCTGTTGTTCCTAAAATTCATTCTTCGATTTTAGAGAACACGAACTCGCGCCGTACGTATAGTAGGCTGGGAGTTTCATTCCTCCACATCATTCGGAGGTCTGGGATCAGTTTTCCCAAATCATCTTCACCCTCCAAGCCTCAGTTCAATGGAAATTCCCATCAACTTTCCCTGCTCTTCCTTGCATTATGAGAAGATGTGTTCATGTTATAAACTCCTTATTTAGCTTGAGTTTCATAAACTTGCACATTTTTCTCATCATAGCACCTGTCACAATACTCCATGCATAGGAAGCATTTAAGAAACTTACAAATTAAATCAAGCACATTTACCACAAAAATACCACGAAATGAGGTTAAAATTATTGAAATTTCCACAGGCAGTCAAGATATTTAGGAGAACATGTCACACAGTTATCCAAAAACAACTCCTTTACCAGGTTCTACCTCCAGTTTAGAACTGGGCCGGTGTCACTGAAACTCTGGCTTCTGGCCACCCTGCAGCTCTGCCTCACAGTGATAATGTGGGAGATGTGTACCACCTGCAACTGCCCTAAAAGCAGTTCTAGACTCTACAGGCTCTCCAGGGACATACTTGTATTCACCCAAAGGGCAAACAGCACAGAATTTAGGAAAACAAAATTAGCCCCATGAGAACCCATTTTAAGGATCCCTGCAAGAACCAGTTTAACCACAGGAGGGCAACTCTTACCTCACCTAGAGGGGGTGCTAGTTAGCAAGTTCTTTCTCTGAAACTTTCCCCTTATAACTTACAGAAACTTGTTCCCAAGTGGAAGGGGAATTGGCAAGGGAAAGAGGAAATTAAATCGACAGCAATCTTTTGGCAGCCTTCCTACTACCATTTCTCACTTTTACTTAGAAGGAAAAAAAGGCCTCCAATGTGTGCCAGTACTTTTCAAAAAAACTAATCTGTTCTGGGGTGGCTTAATTTCCATAATTTCATGTCTCAAAACTGATGCCAAAGTCTGTCCTCTGCCGCATTCTCACAGAAATAGCAGAGAGGTGAGTGTTCTCTGTGTGCTTCTCCTTTTATATTCCTTTATGACTAAAATCTGCATAAAACCACACGAAAAACAGAAGTTCAACGGCACTGGAAAAAGTTTCAGACTCAATCATGTGTCTACTGGCTTATCTTCAAATTTTCTTTAACTCTTACACTTTAAGCCCAAATGAGAAATGCCCTTACACAATTCAACAAAGATATCTGTTGAAGAAAAAATTTAAAGCTCCTAGGAGAAGAAGACCTAACAATTTTTCTTCATCTGCACCCTTTCCCAATAGGTATTTTGCTTCTTATCTATTCTGTCTACAGTGTTGCTGTGTGGTATTTGCATGCATTTGCACAAATACATGCACAGATGACTAGTTAATCTCCTGTATTTAGGTGAAAGTCACATACATGCAATGTGTATCAATGAGGAACTGTCACGTTTTTAAAACTTCCACAATAAATTTTCTCGGAGAAACAAAAACGATGCACTTACCAGTAAATGCACGACACATAATACGCAAATTCTTAAAAGTTTAGGACTTCACGACTACAAGGTATCGTAAAAGAGATTGGCCTAGAGTGAGGAAGATGATACTGTGACATCCTAAAAGATGAAAAGCCCAAACGCGAGCGTCTCCGGAATGACTCAATTCAAAGGGCTGAGCAGTGCCTTTTCAATGGTGACAGAAAAGGGGTACGGAATCTCACCACCTCCCAGTGATACTATCCTAGGAATTACTATAAAACAAATGCAACTAGGAACCAGCTCGAGTTGAAGCGACAGAAACAGTGAAGTTTAGTTCATAAAGCAAGAGTCCTCGCTAAATGAGTACATTCCTGTAAGTGCTCTAAAAAGGGTATTCACGAAGTTTCAGGCACATTTCCAGACCTGGAATAGGTAAGTCACACGACAGAAGATAAATATATACTATTAGGACCGTAAGAATTTTCCGGAGTACTGAAATTATTTTTTTTTTAAATTTAGAACCACTATTACTTTCCGACTTCAAGGACTGTAACCTTTCCTTCAGAACATACTTTGTTTCTAATCCGTCTCTGGAGTGTTGCTGCTGGCCTGCGTTTTGCCTGTGGTGTTTCTTTTGGTAACGTCTCACTCGCAGGTTTATTAAGACCCTGTCCTAATTACCCTCCGCTCTTGCGACCGTGGATAGGAGACGCGCGGGGCGCACGGGTTCAGAGGGAAAGGGGACCGGCAGAGATCATTTTAAACTTCCAGCGGGACCCTCCGCAATTCCGGATCTCCCGTCTGTCTCGGTCCCTTCGACATTCCGTTTGGTGACCTGACACGTCATCCATGCTCCTCTGGGGACCTGCGGGCGCCCCTGCCCGTCAGCACCCGGGAGGCCACCCTCGCCGCCACCTGGAGCAGGGCTGGGCTCGGGGCCCGCGTCCCCTCCTGGGGGTCCGCGGCCGGCAGCACCACAGAGCGCTCGGGCCGCCGCGGCGGGGAGGGAGCGCGCGGCCACATTCGGGCGATCGGGGCGGACTCGGACTGAGCCCACGCGTTCCGCGCAGACGCTCGAGGGGGCGCCCTCGGGGACCCCCCAGCTCCGGGCGTCCCTGCTTCACGGTGTGCAGCCGCCAGACCGGGGAGGGCCGCCAGCGGCCGACCGGGACCGCGGGGCCGACACGGCCATCCGGGTCGCCCCGTGCGTGCGCGCGGCGCCGCTGCTCCTCTGCGGGCCCGGAAGGCCGCCAGCCGCCAGCCGCCACCTGAGGCGCCGCGTCCTCGGCCGGTGGCCGCGGGCGTCCGGAGCGCGGGCCCCGGCGCGTCCCCGAGCGCGCGCCCCCCGCCGGCCGCGGCCCCGCGCGAGTTGCACTAACTTTCCGAGGCGGGGGAGGGGCGAGCGCGGGCGCCCTGGCCCCGGCCTTACCTGTGCTCAAATTGTCGTTGATTTTCAAGGGCACCCGCAGGATGTAGACCAGAAAGAGCACGATGAAGAACCACACGGTCCAGAGATAAGTCCAAGACCAAACTATGCAGGACTTGAGCTGCTCCAGAAAGCCCGTGGCCGCTTCAGCCATTTTCCGGCGCTGCTCTCTGCCGCCGCGGCTCTCGCCGTCTGCCTGCCGGGATGATTCACCGGCCCCGAGGCGCCGCTCGCGCCGTCGCCGTCGCCGTCGCCACGGCCCGGGCGCCCCCGAGCCCGCCAGCCGCCGGGGCGCGGGCGCGGGCGCGGAGGGAAATCGCGCGGGCCGCGGCGCGCCGGCTGTGCCTTCCCGGCCTTATTGCTAACTCGGGGAGGCCCCTCCGAGCGGCTTTCGTGGAGCGATCACGTGGCCCCTGCCCCCTCACGTTCTGATGCCATTTATATTTATTATACTAATATTTAGAAAGGCCAAGCGGCGCGCCGAGGGAAACTCTTGACGTAATAATAACTCTCATGTGTTGAGCGCTTACTGTGTGGCAGGCTCTGGTCCACGCTGGGTGCAGTCTCAATGCCCACAAGTGCCCTCCACTAAACCGGTTCTATGTATACATGGGGAAACTGAGGTACGGCTCCCGTGTTTACCCTCGGTCCAGCCAAAATTCAGTTGCAATCTTGGATTCCAAGTCCCGGAGTCTTCACTCCTTTTTCTCAGGATTTGGCTCTGGAAGGCAGAAACCCGGGGCAGCTGAAAGAAGGCAGGAGGGTTGCTCCTGTCTCAGACTGGTAGGCCTGACGAGAAATCGCTCCAATTTAACCAGATTTATGTTGTAGATGCTATATACCTTTGTTCTGTTTTTTGACAGGACACATACAGGGAGGGGTTTTCCAGAGCTATTTTGAGAACATAAAATGAGTATAGTACTTATCCTTTTTTAAAAATCACAATTCAGACAACTCTCAGCTTATGTTTAATATAAATAATTCTTGGAATGGTTTTGTCATATATTGACCTACTACTTTAAACAAAAACAAATAGATTGTGACCCTTCTTTGCTTGTGCTTAATAAAATATTTACTTTTCAAAATACGTTGAATAAAATTTCAAGTCTGTTTCTGTCCATAAACAATTTGACTTTTTTATGTATTGGATGTTAATGAAGTAATTGCATGTTTTCCCCATCTAAATCCAAAACATTTAAAATTTTATTATGTTTTAAGCCGGGCGTGGTGGCTCACGCCTTTAATCCCAGCACTCGGGAGGCTGAGGTAAGAGAAGCGTTGTGAGTTCGAGGCCGGCTTGGGCTACAACGCGAGCGCAAGGCCGGCCTGAGCTACATAGTGCGACCCTGCCTCAAAAAACTAGGGCCAGGAGTTTGGCTCAGCAGGCTTAAGCGCCTGCCCTGGCAGGCGCAAGGTTGTGAGTTCAATCCCCGGCGCCGCAAAAAAAATAAAAAAAAAATTTATTATGTTTTATTATATATTTTCTTTTGCTTATGTTTGAGCTCAGAACATAACACCTCAAAGTATGGCACCGTGGCTGCTTTGGTGTGCTAAGTACTTTGATCAGAAAAAAATTGGAAAGGCCTCAGAACCAAGGGCTTTCTGACCTTCTCTCATCTTTCTGCCTCCAGACCGAAACTCTTGTTTGCCCCAGAGTAAAACAAGTCATAAAAACCAGAATTATTCTTCCCCCAGGTTGATCATAAAAATTAGAATCCCCTCCCTCAAAGAAAGCTATATAACCTAGATAGGTCCCTTTCCCTCGAAGATCTTCATTCTAGAATGGTCCTTGTCCATACCCTAAGAAGAAGGACTGCAAAGGAAGACCAAAAATCAGAACTCACCGGCCTTACTGGATTTCTTCCTCAGTTTATTACCATTACCTCATATTCTTTTGCCCAATCCCTCTTCTAAATGGCTGTCCAGTCTTCATCATGCCTAAGCATAAAAATGGACAATTTTCTCTGGGTCTTTGGGTCTTCATTTCTGAAAACTCCTCTGTCATGTAAACACATTTCTTATCCTTTTCTCTTGTTAGCCTGAGAGTGTTGGGTGTGACCCTTATAGTGGGTAAAGGAAGGTAATCACTCCTTTCTACCCTACACATACTTGTAGTTTCCTCCATGGTAAACTCCTTTTAACATTTTACATGCAGAACCTATTGATGACATTTGTAATTAGAACTACTCACACATTTTCACTCGTGCCAGCTCTCTCACAGTTCCTGTTTCTTCCACACATTTGATCTACTACAGTGAGACACAGGCCAAGATAAGAGAAATTGGCACACAGATACTTTTTAAATGGTTTTTCATGGTGTCACACTGCCACATGCTTTTTGCATCCAACAGTGATGTCTAGATCTCAGTAGAATAAAACCATGATGATTAAGATAGCCACCAGAATCTGTGTGATTTACATACTAGGATATTGTCTGCTTAGTTTAAATGAACATCCAGGAGGATTTTGTTTTGTTTTTTCTCCTGTCAGTGAAACTCACCAAAGTAACATGAATGTGACTCAACTGAACCAGTTTTCTGTCTACTAGTTGCTTCTGGAGCAGTGGTGGCAAGCTTACAGCACACGTGCCACAGCGGGCTGTTTGTAACATTGAAAGCTCTAAAATATTAGCCATCTGTCCTGGAGGGTCAACCCTGCATTACTCATCATTGCCCCGCCGTGGTGTGTAGTGGGGTGGGGGTGGAGGTGCAGACATGACTTTGTGCTTCAAAACTGAAGTGAGAAAGCATGGGCTCTTGCACACTAGCTCTTCAGTGTGGCTGGAATACAGACTATGTGTAACAGTGTGGAGACAGACAAAGCTAAACAGGCCCCAATCTGATTTTCAAGGGCCTCTAGGTGTGCTAATAAGACATCCCAGTTATTTGGCATTGCACACACTAGTGGAAATGACCAAGACAAAGGCCACATGAGGGGGATTTAGGAAATATTAAAGTAAAATTGATAGACCTTGGTGACTACAGTGGTTAATTTTTGATGTCAATTTGACTGGACTACGGAATTTGTAGAAACCTAGTGAAACACTGTTCTGAGGTATTTGTGAGGGTATTTCTAGTGAGTCTGAATGGATAAGGTGAGGAATATTCACATTCAGTATAGTTACATATCATCCAGGGCCTTGGGGAGAACAAAAACAGGCAAAAGTGTATCTTTCTCCAAGAGCAGGGACACACTCTTCCTGTCTTGTTGTTGGATGTGAGAACTCCTGGCTCCCCAGTCTTAGGACGGTAGGGCTCATACTGCCCTCGCCAGTTCTTAGGATTTCAGTATCAAACTGAGAGGAAAAAAAATACAATAAATAGATAGATAGATAGATAGATAGATAGATAGATAGATAGATAGATAGATTCCAGTTTACTGGAGAATGCTTACTAGTGACTGTTGGAACAACCAGAATACAGATAAATGGTGGGGTGAGGGGAGCTCTTGACTAGAACTATGTAACTATTTGTGTATCCACGAAACAGTGACTCCCCAGATAGATAGATAGATAGATAGATAGATAGATAGAGTTTGTGATAGGTCCCAAGCCCATAGGCTTAGAGCCAGATAAGGCTGAGCTCTATCCCTTTCACTCACTGAATGTTCCTCAGTAAGTTACAAAGTTTCCGAGTGCTACAGTTTCTTCATCTGCGTATAGATACATATATATCCCAGTGGCATGACCCACACTTACCCCAAACTCACCACATCCAAAAGGAAACTCATTACCTCCCCTCTGCTTCCTCCTTCTTTGAGAGTTCCATCAGGCAAAGGGCACCTCTCTTCTAGCTTCCTAATATGAGGGTCGTTTCACCAGATCTGGCCCTCTCATACATCTCCTTTTCTCTCCAGTTAGTTGGACCTCAAGACTCAGTGTCACTTTGCTCTCTTCCCCTGCCATCACTCTAGTGATAACCTTGGTGTCATTCATGATGAACAAGACAGTGGGCTTCTTGCCTCCAGTTTCAACACCACCACCACATGTCTAGTGCCTACAGAATGAAATCTCTGTGACATCCAGGGTTTTTGCAGTGTAAATCTACCCACCTTCACAGCACAGCACTTTGGCAAACATGTCATTCTCATTCACACCCTTACACTCACTCCATACAACCTGCCTCTAGTGTATGTACTTCTCTGTGTTACCCTTCCCTGCTTAGCATCTTCTTCCTGTCACAAGTACCTAATAACAGCCTTCCCAGAGATGCACTTGAAATAGCACTTCCTTCCTGACATCGGGTCCCTGTGACTCCCAGACTACACTGGCCTTTCCCGGAGCGATGTAGCACCAGGAAGTTTGTGGTAGATCACTAGAGCTTAGGCTTAGAGCCAGACCATGCTTGTCTCTATTTCTGATCCTGCCATTCACTCACTACGCCTTCCTTGGCAAGTTACTAAGTTTTCCTGAGCTACAGTTTCTTCATCTGTACGAGGGATTATCCTTGTACCTGTTACAGAGAGTCTTTATGAAAATGGAGTGAAATGCATACCAAAAATGCTGGGCACAGTACCTAGTCATTCCTGTTAGTAAATTAAGGCCTTCACTGTTAAGTCATTTGTCATTACTCATGCTGGTTTTAGGCCTCTTCACTTCCTTGTGCAACTAGTGCTGTGTTTGGCATATGGTACATGCTCAAAATACGAAGGGTTGTATAAAGGAACTAAAACTAGATTCCATCAAAAGTAATTTCAAATCTTACATTTTATAAGGACAGACACAAAGAATACCATTGCTTTTATTAACTCAGATTTAACTCAGGTAAAATTTAAGGTATGATAGTTTTCTGCGAATGTTTGTTTCAGTATAACCACATTTGAATTGGATAATAAGAGCTAAGTGATCAATAACCTATGAGAATTTCATTAAAAGCAATGTTTCTAAATTGCTATATAAACTGCCATGCACGGAATAATGATGTTTTAGATAATGGTGGATTTCATATATGATGGTGGCCTCTTAAGATTATATCCCTAAAGTGACAATGTAGCCATCTTAGTTTATGTATGTACATCTCATGATGTTTATGCAATAATGAAACTGTCTAATGGCACGTATTATGGTTTATACATTGTGTCAACTTGAGAAGTCTAGGAGCTTAATTAAGTAACTCAGCAGCTCTACATCCTGAGGTGTAGAGCACAAGAAGTTACCTGTTCATTGTGTCAATTTGAGAAGCTCAGAAGTTTAAGTGAGAGATTCAGCAGGGAGGCAGGGTTCTTACTTTGTAAATATCCTCATCCTGTGCAAGAGGAAGGCAAGGACATTTGTGAATGCTACATCCACCCTGAAGTTGGGGAGGGGGGGTCGGTCAGGTCCTGTGTACAATATAAGAGAGAAAAAGAGGCTTGCTCCTGCCCCTTTTTGGCTCTGGCTGCCTTTGCTTGCTGCTGCCTTGAAGTGTTGTCCCTGTGCCATGCTACCCTGCCTTGGAGCCAGCTGATTATGGACTGAAACCTCCAAAAACTGTAAGATAAATAAACTTTTCCTTCCTTTATTTTGGGTGTCAGGTATTTTGTCCCAGCAAGGAGACAAAAGTAAGAGTAACCAAGACAGCACATGACAATTTAGATAAATTGTATATGTTAGTCTGATGAACTATCTGAGCTTAATAAGAAACTGATACTATTTAGCAAAGAATTTCAAAAGTTCTTTTAAAGAATTTCTCTTTTGTTTCTTGTTTTGTAAGCGATGTTTGGAAGTATATATGCTGTCATAGGCTTTCTTTAATTTTTATTTTATGGGTACATCTTAGATATACATAATGATAACAATCATCATAGGGAATTTGTACCTGTACATGATATATCTTGCTTCTTCTTTTGTTCCCCATTCCTCTTCCTTCCCTTCAACCCCTCTTCCCCTCCTTATTTACAGAAGTTTTGTTTCCAGTTTTTCCTTCTATTCTTGTATTTTCATTCCTTTCCCCAGACCCCTTCACTTGTTCCCCTTCCCATTTAAGCATTTCATTCCCACCTCCCACTATCTGTTATACATTCTGTTCCTTATTTATAATTTTGGTTTCTCACACCAGAGAAATCATGATATTTGACCATGTGTGTCTGATTTATTTCACTTAAAATATGGTCTCAAGGTGCACCCATTTAGCTAGAAATGTCTCAAGCTTGCCCTTCTTTATGGCAAGTAGTACTCCATTTTATATAAAAAAAACTACAACTTTTTTATCTATTCATCAGTTGAGCATTTGGGCTGTTTTGAGGATTTAGCTATCACAAAGTTTGCTGCTATAAACATGGGCATGCATATGTTGCTATGGTATGACGCTTTTAATTCTTTCTAGAAGAGGTGAGGAAGAATAGCTGGGTCAAGTGGAACTTCTAGTTTTAATTTTTGAGAAATCTCCACACTGATTTCCACAGCAGTTGCACCAGTCTGCACTTCCACCAACAGTAGAGAAGGGTTCCTTTTTCCCCACAGTCCCACCAGCATTTATTTTTGGTTGATTTCCTGATAATAGCCATTCTTTCTAGAGTGAGATGGAATCTCAATGTAGTTTTAATTTGCATCTCTCAAATGACCAATGTGTAGAAAATTTTTTCATATATTTATTTCCATGTCTACTTCTTCATCTGAGAAGTGTCTGTTCATTTCAGATGCCCATTTTTGAATTAGAGCTTTAAATTTGGGGATAAGTCTGGTTTTCTTTAATTCTTTATATATTCTAGATATTAATCCTTTGTCTGAGGAAGAGCTGGCAAAAGCTTTTTTCCCATCCTGTGGGTTGTCACTTCACTGTGGGTGTTTCTTTTGTTGTGCAAAAGCTTTTTAATTAGATAAGATTCCCGATGTTGATTATCTGTAATATTTCTCGTTGTGATCAGGGTTTTGTTTGTAAAGATTTTTGCCTCCATGTATGTCTTCAGGAGTTCTACCTAACCTGTCACCTGGCACATTTAGTGTTTGTTTCATGTTGATTTTGGTTTGGTGGATGGTGATAAATACTGGTCTAGTTTTAGTCTTAAGCAGGGAAAGTCAATTTTTCCAGCACTGTTTATTAAAGATGCTATCTTTCTTCCAGTGAAGGTGTTTGACTCCTTTGTCAAAGATAAGGTGACTGAGTCTGCTTAGATTTATTTCTGCATCTTCTAATCTGTTCCATTGATCCTTGGGCCTATGTTTGTGCTACTATCATGTTGTTTTAATCACAGTAGCTTTGTAGTATAATTTCAAGGTAGAAATTGTGATGCCCCATACCTTGTCTTTGTTGCCCAGAATTGATTTTGCTATTCTAGGTCTCTTCTGGTTCCATATGGATTTTAGGATTTTTTTTTCTAATTCTGTGAAAAATGTGGTTGGTATTTTGATTAGGAGTACATTAAATCTGTATAACAATTTTGGAAGTATGGCTATTTTCACTATATTGGTTCTTCCTACCCAAGAACAAGGGACATCTTTCCATTTTCTGATGTCCAATTCAATCTCCTTTTTTCAGAGTACTGTAGTTTTCAATGTAAAGGTCTTTTACTTCCTTCATTTGATTTATGCCCAGGTATTTCAGTTTTTTGAATGCTATTCTGAAAAGTGTTGTTTTCTTCATTTCTCTCTTAGTCAGTTTGTTATTTGTGTATATGAATGCTATTGATTTTTGAGTTTCACTTCGCATCCGGCTATGCTATCACAGCCCTGAGCTAGGACCACCAATCACCTGCTCAGTGTATGATGACAGAATAAAACACAGACAAGAGATATATTTTAGTTACAAGGGACACCAGGATGGTCAAAGCCTGATGATGGGCTAGGACCACAAGGCTCGGTGTCCTTAACATTTACTAAGTGTTCAGCTTGATGGGGGGAGGGTGTGCAGTAGTGCTGCATGAAGCTATGGGGGTAAACTTCTGATGTGGTCAAGGTTCAAGAATTGAGGAACAATGTGTTTTTGGAAAAGCACATAGGAGCATGATGGTTAACTAGTAACCTGATTGTCTGCTAACTGTGACTACTGAGCTAGAAGGAATTTGCAGGAGTCAAGTCCTCCACTGCCATATTATCTTGCTTTGAGGTGCCAGAACTTCACAGGCTGTTAGTCTCAACTTTAGCCAGTGGTTTAAAGACTAATCTGTCCTTAAGCCAGCTGCAAGTCTCACCACAAGTCATGTAGGCCTAGGACAGACTCTCAATGTATTTTTGTGCCAATTTACCAATATTAATTATTCCCTGCTCTGTACCATCAAGCTGGTCCTCAGCACTGTGTTACTGAATTTGGTTATTAAATCTAGAAGTTGTCTGGTGGAGTTTTGGAAGGTCTTCTATGTAGAGATCATGTCATCTGCAAATAATGATAATTTAACTTCTTCCTTTACCTATCTTACTCCTTTATTCTCTTGTCTAATTGTTCTGGTTAATGCTTCCGGAACTCTATGGAACAGAGTGGTGACATTGAACATCCTTTTCTTGTTCTTTATTTTAGAATGAAGGTTTTCAGTTTTTGTCCATTTAATATCATATTGGCTGTTGGTTTTTCATAGATGGCCTTTATCAGATTGAGATAAAGACCATCTGTTCCAATTTTGTAGGATTTTTACCATGAATGTGTGCTGGACTTTGTCTGATGATTTTTCTGCATCCATTGAAATGATCATATGGCTTTTGTCCTTGGTTCTGTTAATATTACATTTATTGATTTGCATACGTTGAACCATCCCTTTATCCTTGGGATGACACTTACTTGGTCACGGTGTATGATCTTCTTGATGATTTGCTGCATTCTGTTTGCCAGTATCTTATTGAGGAGTTTTGCATCTATGTTCATTAGGGAAATTAGCCAGTAGACCTCTTTTTTGGTTGAATCCTTCTCTGGTTTTCGTATCAGGGTAATGCTTGCTTCCAAGAATGTGTTTGGGAGTATTGCTTCCCTTTCAATTACATTAAAGAGTTTGAGAAGTAGTGACATTAAGCCTTCTCTAAATATTTTTGTAGAATTCAGCAATGAATTTATCAGACCCTGGGCTTTTCTTTTTTGATATGTTTTACATTATATCTTCAATTTCATTGACTGATGTTGGTTTATTTAGAATTTTTATTTGGACTTTATTTAGCTTTGGTAATTCATATATATCTAGGAATCTGTCCATTTCTTCTGTGTTTTTACCTTATTATAAAATAAGTTCTCCAAGTAGCTATTGATGATAGTATCATTTAAGGTTTACTAGAGAAACAAATACAACACAAGACATACAAATGTATAAGAAATTATAAGATTGGCTTATGATGGTCAGCCACAGAGTTGGGTGAGGAAGTGTGCAGAGGGTGTCTAAAGGGTTTAGTCCAAGGTCTGGAGCTCATTGCAATGTTTCATTCAAGTCCATATCAGGAGACCAATGGGTCTGTGACTGAAGGCTGAAAAATCTACACCAGAAGGTTAAAGAGTCTATGCTAAAAGGCTGAAGGGTCTACACCAAAAGGCTAAATAAAGAGTACCAGGCAAAAGCCAAAGCCAGGAGACAGTATCCAAGCTAAGGGCAAGGACTAGAGCACCTCCAAAAAACCAATGATCAGTCCTTCTTTATTTCCCTTTTATACCATCCAGACTATGAGCTACCCTAGGGTAGATCCTCTACACCCTAGAGTATAGACAGTTCCTCTAGAGTATGTCCTCTACACCCTAGGATATAGAATTTCTGAGTCACTTACTTAAACTTTTAAACTTCTTAAATTGACACAATGAATCAACCATGACAACATTCTTCTGGATTTCTGCAGGATCTGTCGTGATTGCACCTTTTTCATGCCAAATTGCGTGGACGAGTCTTTTCTTTGCTTTTTATGATAAGGTTGGTTAAGTGTTTGTCAATTTTATTTCATCTTTCCAAGAACCAACTCTTTGATTCATTGATTCTTTGTATTGTTTTCTTAGTCTCCATTGCATTAATTTCTGCCTTGATCTTTATAATTTACTCTCTCATACAAGCCATGGGCTTGACTTCATTTTCATTTTCTAGAAGATTGAGGTTCAACATTAGGTTATTTATTTGAGTTCACTCTGTTTTTCTGATATGGGAATTCACTGCTGTAAGTTTCCCTCAGAGGACTGCTATCATTTCATCCCACAAGCTCTGGTATATTGTGTTGGCATTATCATTTAATTGTAGAGACAGTCTAACTTCTTCTTTAATTTCATCTCTAACCCACTGGTTATTCCATAGGGTGTTACTTAATTTGCATGTGTTTATGAAGTTTTCATGGTTTCTTTTGTCATTGATTTCCAATTTCATTGCCCTTTGGTCTGATACTATACATGAGGTAATTTC
Source organism: Dasyprocta punctata (assembly GCA_004363535.1). NCBI lineage: Eukaryota > Metazoa > Chordata > Mammalia > Rodentia > Dasyproctidae > Dasyprocta > Dasyprocta punctata. Next base: position 24,830 of record RJWM01021724.1, read on the forward strand.
AATTCCTTTGCATGTTGTCTAAGCTAATATGTGCTCTATTTTGGAGAATATTGCTTGTGCACCTGAGAAGAATGAATATTCTGATGTTGTGTGGGGAAACACTTTGTGGACATCTACTCAGTCCATTTGTTCAAAAGTTTGGTTTAGTTGTGACATTTCGTTGTTGATTTTTTTTGTCTAATTGATCTGTCTGTCACAATGGGGTACTGAGTTCCCCCACTACAATTGTATTAGTGCTTATTTGATCTTCCATGTTCATTAATATTTGTTTTATATAGTTGCATGCACTGGTATTTGGTGAATATATATTTTTGATTGTTATCTCTTTCTCTTGGATTATTCCAAGTATGTAGTGACCTTCTTTTGCTCTCTTAATCACTCTTATCTTCAAATCTACTTAGTCTGGAAATAGAATATTTACTACTGCTTTTCTCCAGGTTCCTGTTGCATGGAGTATTGTTTTCCATCTTTTGACTTTCAGTCTATAAATTTCTTTTTGGATTAAATGTGCATGCAGCATATTGTTGGATCTTGCCACTTGAGCCATTCTGCCTGTCTGTTTCTTTTCATTGGTGAATTGAAACCATTAATATTGATGGTTATAACTAGTATGTATTGACATCCTTGTTATGTCATTTTCCTGTTGTCAGTTCCCATTTCTCCCCCATCTGTTTAATTGCTTGCCTTGCCTAGTGGATCCATTCTGTTGGGGTTTGTGGAGTTGTTGCCCACATTATCTCTTTCCAGAGTGTCCTTCAGATATTTTGGACTGCTGATTTGGAGGTCATGAATTTCTTTATGTGTTCTGTGTCATGGAAGTATCTTATTTCTCCATCAACTTTGAAAGATAGTTTTAAGGAGTACATCCATATGGGTTGGAGGTTGTTTTCTTTCAAGGCTTGAAATACTTCACTCCAAGCTCTCCTTAACTTGAGAGTTTGTATTGAGAAGTCTGCTGTGATTCTGATGGGTTTTCTTTTATAGGTGATTTGTTTCTTTTCTCTAACAGCTTTTAATATTCTGTTTATGTGTTGAATTTCTGGAACCCTTGACTATTACATGCCTTGGTATAGATTTTTTTAATCATGGCTAATTGGAGTTTTATGTGCCTCACTTATTTGTATATCAAATTCTTTTCCCTGCGTGAGAAGCTTTCTACCTTGATTTCTTTGAACAGATTTTTTAAATATCTTTTGCACTAGCTGCCACTTTTTTCATTGACTCCCATCAATCTTACATTATTCTTCTCTGCATCATCTAACTGCTGTTGGATTGATTTTTCATGGTTCCCTGCTGTTTTTAAGTAATATTTCTTTTCATTAACCACAATCCTGTCTTCTATATCTGATATTCTGTCTTCACATTGTCTCATTCTGCTGCATATACTTTCAATGGAATTTTTAATGCATGGATATCTGTTTGTATCTTTTTCATGGATTATATTTCTTTCCTATGTTGGGTGTTAATGGTTTCCATCAATTTCTTTCCTATGTTGGGCGTTCATTATTTCCATTGTTTTTCTAAGTTCCTCTTTTTTTTTTTTTAACTGTATCTGCTCTAGAGTCACTAACCATGTCTTTCATTATGGTCACCATGTCTGTAGTTATCTGAGAAATTATTTCTGATTTGATTTTTGCTAGAGCCTCATTCATCTGCTGTGTTACTGTGCCACTCCAGAGATTCCAGGTGTGTGACTTTAGATTGTTCCACCTCATTGCCCCCCTAGGTTTGCCTTTGATAAGCTGGAAGTCTGGGATTGCATCTTGCTTCTGTGTCTTCTTTTGTTCATTCTGGTTTAATTCCTGGCTTGATACTTGTAAATTACTCATGGCAAATAACTCTGTAAATAGTATTTAGAACCCTTAGGAAGTGACTACTTCTCAGAGATGTCCCCCAGATGTAGCCTGCTTTGGGTTTTAACTGTTGCAAGATACTACCTCTTCAATTTATTGGAGATTAGAAGTTGCTATTTGGCCTAGCCTCTGGTTCTTTGGCCCTAGCCTATAATATTTTTTATGACCCTTAGACAATGTGAATCTTGACATACTATGAAGAACAACTGATTAGGACAATTATGTCACCTTGGCTGAAGTTGAACAATCAGCAATAACAGTAACATCAAACACAGCCTAGAAAATGACAAATTATGTCGACTATTAAAATTTGCCATCTTTAACTATATGAACTAGATTTGTGGTTATATAACAAAATCTAAAATAATTCAGAAGATTCTATGTAGTACATAAGGTCTCAGTATGGTGATATGGTGCTTTTACCCTCAGGGGAGAAAACTTAAAAGGAGTTAGGGGAAAATAGAGATATAAAAGAAGAAGAAGAGATTAGAAGCAAGGCTGGTAGACAAAGGAGGATTATGTATCCCTTTGAAAATTGGTAAAGAAGACAGGCAGCAAAGATAGAAGGAAGAAATAAAAACAAGAACAGAACAGAACAACAACAAAAAATTGAAAACAATGTTCACACTCATAAAAATGAGAACCATCAAGAAAAAAACAAAACAAAACAGAGCAAAATAAAAACAAGAGAAGAGAAGAAAATAGGGGAAAAAATTCCACTTGAAAGCATGTTTCTGTAATCACTGGTAGACAAAATTGGCAGACAGAGTCCAGATTCATGTTGAATAATCCCAGCAAACCAGCTGTAGCTTTATGTCAGGGTAGTGGATAACTCCAGCAAGCCTTCCCCTTTAGTTCCACTGAAGCTCAGGCTGGTTTCTGGTTGTGGGGTGGGAATCCAATTTGTTCAGCCTGAAACATTCAGTGTGCCTCCTGCTGTCCTGAAATCAGCTCCCTGTGCCCTTGTATTTGGCTCTTTGACCTCCTGCTGACTTAAACTTTAAAGCCTCACCCTGACACTGACAGCCATTAGATGGAGCCAGCCTGCAGCTGTTCTAACTTCTAAACTCAGTTGGTCCATCTCCAAGTTGGCCACTGGTCAATCACCCTCTCCTGGGTGATGTCTGCACCCAAATAACTCACCAGCCACTGCAGCCCACTGTGTACTCTGCTCCATTCCACTAGTGTGTTTCTCCACAGAGGCCTTTGCAGTTGCCAGTAGTCACTGTTCAACTTCAGGTTCCAGCTGCCCCTTCCATGCAGTAAGTCTGGGCTCAGGTGAAAGTACTGCCTGCTACCTCCTTCTTCTTGGTTGAAGTCTCTCTCTTCACTTTCCCTGCGGGCTTTATTTCTTGTGTCAGATCCTGCCTTGGTCCTGGGGACCTGCTTCCCTCCTTTTCTTTCTCATGTTGCTATATTCCAGCATCTGTACACCAAATCTTGGAGAGGCTCTTTCTCTGCTGTTCACCACTCCACCATCTTACCAGAAGTTCCTGCTGTCTTAGTCTTTATTTCTATATTTTGTTATTCTATAAATTTAAGAATTTGTTTTTGTAAATGATTTTCAGAGTTCACCTGGGACTTAAACACAAGAAATAACTGTTCTACTTTTATTGGGTTTTGTTTGAAAAATGTCACCCTTGTTCACTAGTTTGGCTTATCAATTAACTGGTCAATATGCTATGCTCACAGGTGTTATGGTTTATATCTAGATGTCACCCCCAAGAGCATTGTGTGCTCATAAGCTGGACTTTTAGAAGGTGATTAGATTACTGGAACTTATAGCTGACTGTTGTTAGGGTTAGGGTTTGGTGGGAAGAAGTGAATCACTGAGGGTGTGACCTCGCCTCCTCCTCCAATGGTGTTGAGCTGAGCAGCTTTTCCTCCTCTATACCCCTCTGCCATAGTATCCTATCTAGAAGCCAATGGGCTATGGACTGAAGCCTCTACAAACTATGAATCAAAATAAGCCTCTCCTTTAATTTGGTACTCTTGGGTTTTGTATCCTAGCAACAAGAAAATGGGTAACATCCTACACACATGGTTATCCTCATTTACTGATTTTCTTAGAAATGAACATGGGCAAATCCAACCTATTTTAGTTTTGAGAACCAGTAAGAGACAGAGAGAAAAAAATAGGTTTGAAAAGAAATTACACTGTCTCATATAGAGTATAAAAGATGAAATTTAAGTTATCCATATGTAGTTGAGAAGATAATTTAGATATCATAAGGCTTGAGGAGAATTTCTCTAAGGTACAATTCTACACGTGTAAGGAAGAATGAATTTCCAGAATCAAGAGATACACACACATATAGATGTAGATATAGATATAGATATAGATATAGATGATATAGATACAGATATAGATCTTAGACACAATAAACAATTCACAATTGTTATGTTTGGAAAATCATGACGAATTATAATCACATTTATGTATTATTTCTGTTTCTAACAAAGATATCTTAGTTTCTATGTAAAACCTTATTATACAAGTTGATAAAATTCCTTAGCATTCCTGATTTATTTAAAATCAGTTATATTATTAACTTGTGTTAATCTGCAGGATAATTCTGATAGCAGACATGTAAAATAGAACTATCAGAGCCTAGTATAAATAATCTGAAGGTATATAAAAACTATCTCCACCCTAAAAACCAACCCCAGTGAATGGAGGATGAGTCCTTAATTTATTTTTATTAGTACATGCTTGCAGTATATAATGATTACATTTATTATGAGAGGTTGGTAGATATATATAACACATTAATTCTTCTTAAGTTTGCTTTCCTTTCCTTCTCTCTTGCTGTGTTATTTTTTCTCTCTCTCTTCCCTCCCCATCCCTCAATCTCTTTTTTTTCTATTATTTTTAATGTTGCTCTATTTATATTTTGGTTTTCTCATGCAGGAGATACTATGTGATATTTGAGCTTGTGTGTCTGATTTATTTCACTTAATGGTCTTATTTCACTTTATGATCTCAAGGTACATCCATTTTCCTACAAATGACTCGTTTATTCTTCTTTATGGCAGAGTAGTACTTTATCCATTCATCTGTTAATGGACCTACAGGCAGGCTACATTCAAAAATTTAACTATTGTAAATTATGTGCTATTAGCGTGGGTGTATATGTATAACAAAAATATGAAGCCTTTAACTCTTTTGGGATGATACCTAGGAGGGTGGCTAAATTGCTTGGAGTTGTTTCTGCATCTACTATTCTGTTCCTTTGATTCACAATTCTATTTCTTTGTCAATATCATGAGTATTTTTTAATCACTGTGTATTAGTAATATAATGTGAAACACAGAATTGTGATGCCTCCTGCCTTGCTCTTGTTGCTCAGTACTGCTTTTGCTATTCTAGGTGTCTTCTGTATCCATATGAATTTTAGTGTTGTTTTCTCTAGTTCTGTGAGGAATTCTATTGGCATTTTGTTTCAGATTGCATGAAATTTGTTTATCAATTTTGGAAGTATGACCACTTTACATTGGTTCTGCCTCTCCAGGAATAGAGAATCTCTGTTTTTGTTATTTTTTTTTAAGGCAAGATCTCACTAGGTAGTGCAGGCTAGCCTTGAACTCGCTTATGTAGCCCCACCTGGTCTCAAACTCATGGTGATCCTCCTGTTCTAGACTCCCAAGTGCTAGAACAGGTGTGTGCCACCACACTTGGCTCCATTTTTTTGATGTCCTCTTCAATCTCCTTTTCAGAGTACTATCATTTTCATTGTAGAGGTCTTTAACTTTCTTGGTTAGATTAACTCTTAGGTAATTAATTTTTCTTGATGCTGTGAAAGGTATTGTTTCCCTAATGTCTTTGATGGGGAATTTATTATTGGTGTACAAGAATGCTATTGATTTTTGTTGACTTTGTATTGCTATGCTACTGAATTTGGTTATTAATTTTAGGAGTTTTTTAGTACTATTTTTTGGTCTATATAGAGGATTATGTTATCTGCAAATAATGATAATATGACCTCCTCCTTTAATACACCTATCACTGTAATTTCTTACTCTTGTCTGATTGTTCTAATTTTTGAGAGCTACATTACACAGAAGTGGTGACAGTGACATTCTTGCCTTGCTCCTAATTTCCTAAAGGAAAGCTTTCAGTTTCTCATTTAATACAATGTTGGCCATCGATTTGTCATAAATGGCTAATATCAGACTGAGATAAATTCTTTCCAAACCTATTTTCTTCATGGTTTTTATGAATGAAGGTTGGATTATGTCAAAAGCTTTTTCTGAGTCAATTGAGATGATCATGTGACTTTTGTTCTTGATTCTGCTTATGGGATGTGCTACATATACTGATTTTCATATGTTAAACTATGTCTGCATCCCTAGAATGAATCCTACTTGGTCATGACATACGACTTTGTGATGATTTGTTGCGTCCTGTTTGCCAGCATCTTATTGTGGATTTTTGCATCTATGTTCATTAAAGTGATTGGCCTGTACTTCTCTTTTTTGTTGAGTCACTTTCTGGTTTTGGTGTCAGGATTATGTTAGCTTACAGAAATGATGTTGAGAGTTCTCTTTCCCTTTTGATTTCATTAGAGTTAGAGGGTTACTGGCATTAGATTTTTTCTAAAGTTCTTGAAGAATTCAGCAGTGTATCCACTGGGACTAGGGTTTTTCTTAGTTGATTTTTTTTTATTACTTCTTCACTCTCATTGTCTGATAATGAATTGTTCATGTTTTTATTCTTTTTTGTCTTCTTTGGTAATTTATATGTATGGAAGAATCTATCCATTTATTTTGACTTCTCCATTTTTTTCTAGTACAGCTTCTCAAAATAATAATCTGCATTTCATTAGATTCTATAATGATTCCATCTTTTTCATTTTAAATTGCATTGATCTGGGTTTTTTTCTTTCCTTATTTTGGTAAGATTGGCTACAGGTTTGTCTATTTTGTTTATTTTTTCAAAGAAACAGCTTTTGAACCATTGATTCTTTGTATTTCCTTTGTGGTCTCCATTTCATTGATTTCTGCACTGATCTTTATAATTTCCTTCAATGTATGAGCTCTAGATTTGAATTGTTCATGAAGTGCATGATCAGGTTATTCATCTGGGCTCACTCTGTATTTCTGAATGCACATCAACAGCTATAAACTTCCCTCTTAAGACTGTTTTCATTGTGTCCCATAAGTTCTGGTATGCTCTACTGATACAGTTGTTTATTCAGTGTCTAATTTCTTTTGTGATCCATTGATTATTCAAGAGGGCATTGTTTAATTTCTACATGTTTACATCATTTCTGTGGTTTCTTTTGCCACTGATGTCTATTGTACCATGATTGATAATATGTGTAGTATAATGTCTATTCTTTTGCATTTATTTAAGCATTGTTTATGGGGTAAAATGTAGTGTGTTGGGGAGAAATTCACATGCATTGCTGACAACAACACATATTCTGTTATCATTACATGGAACACTCTATATAAAACTATTAAGTCCATTTGTTCAAAAGTTTGGATCAACTCTGATATCTCTTTGTTGATTTTTGGGGGGGGGCATCTGGTTGATCTATTTGTGACAATGGTCTTATAGAGGTCCCCATTACAATTGTGTTGGTATTTCTCTGATTTTGTATTGTCTAGTAGTGTTTATTTTATGAAGTTGGGTGTGCCAGTTTTTGGTGCATATATAGCTAAAATTGTTATCTCTTTCTGTAGAATTGTTCACTTAAACAATGTGTAGTTTCTTTCTTTGTCTCTTGTGATCAGTTTTGACTTGAAATTCACATTGTCTGAAATTAGGATAGCTACTCCTGCTTTTTTCTTGGTTCTCTGTGCAAGAAATATTGTTTTACCTCCTCTGATTTATAATTTGTGTATTTATTTTTGTATTAAATGTGTTTCTTGCATACTTCACAACATTGGGTTTTGACCCTTGATCCATTCTGCCAATGTGTGTCTTTTGATTGGAAATTGAGATGATTCATTTCGACAGTTTTTACTGGAATATATTGGCTTATTCCTATTATTGTATTATTTTTCTGTTGCTGATTTTCCCTCTACTACTACCCTCTAACTTTCTACTTAACTGCTCACCCAACCTGGTATATTCTTTCCAATAGGCATTTTTGCATTGTTGATTTCATTGTCTGTTTCTCAGATATCACTGATAATTATTGGAGTGTTGATGTTTGATGGTCATGAATTTCTTTATAGGCTCTTTGTCATTGAAATACCTTCTTTCTTCATCAATTTTGAAAGATAATTTTGCAGCATGTCTCAGTCTGTATTGGCAATTGTATTTTTTTTAAGGCTTTAAACACTTCAACTCCAACCTCTCTTGGCTTTCAAGTTTTATGTTGAGAAGTCTGCTGTACTTGCAGTGGGTTTACCTTTACAAATGATTCCTTGCTTTTCTCTTTTAAGATTATGTCCCTGTTTTGGACTCCTAGGATTTTTATTGTGATGTGTCATGGAAAGGTCCTTTTGATTGTGGCTATTTGGAATTCTATATGCATCACTTATCTGTATATTTCTTTCCTTGTATTTGGAAGACTTTTCTGCTATTATTTTTGTGCTGTCTTCTGACTTTTCTTTGACTCCAGCTAATCTTATATTAGTCCTTTTCTGCATCATCTAGCAACTATTGAACCCATTTTTCATGTTCTCTGTTTTTTTTTTAGGTGTTTCTGATTAACTGGCCTCCAACATAGACCCTGTCTTATTGTTTTTGACACTCCATTCTCAAATTGCCTGTACTACCCATGCCTTTTTTTTTTTTTTTTTTACTGGGAATTGAACTCAGGGTCTCACACTTGCCAGGCCAGTGCTGTCCTGAGCTACATCCCCAGCGCTACCCATGCTTTCAGTAGAAATTTTATCTCCTGGATTTCTGTTTGCTACTGTTTCATGAACTCTATTTCTTTGCTAAACTAGTCATTCATGTTTTGTAACATTTTGTTCAGCTCAGCTACCTTTTTGTTAATGTTTGCTGCAAGCTCCCTGATTGTTATGTTTATTGCCTCCAGTGTCTGATTAGTTATAATTTCTGTGAGTCTGCCAAGTTCACATTGATCTGCTTTTTAATCTCTTCTATTACTCTTTCAAACAGTTCAGCTGTGTGGCATTTGCTCCTCAATGCCCCATGGATCAGTTTTTGGGGAGTTGGGAGTTTGGGGAGGCATTGCTCTGTTGTCTTCTCATAGTTTTATTGTTTTTGTTTGTTTTGTTTTGTGCTTGGGTATACAGCCTCATAACGGAATGTCATTGCTGCTATACAGAGATCTCAGTTAGTTATTCAGTTATTCTGCTTTTCAAAAATGCATTCAGGGCATGACTCATTCTAGTCCTTTGCCTCTGTTTCAAGTTCTGACCACCTCTGTTAATATGGGAGCACAGGATGCAGTGTAATTGGCCCAGCAGTCAGTTCTCTGGGAAGGAACCACAGAATTGTTAATGTCACAAAGGAATCCAGGTATTATCATACAGAGAAAACCTATTAATATCAAGAACTATGCTATCATAGCAGGTAAATCAGCAACAGTAATGTTCCCCAGGACAAACCAGATATTGACATACCATAAGAACCAATAATATACCACCCTTAATCTTAGACAAGAAATCTACAATTATAGTGCAAACCCCAAGACAAATCAAATATTGACATTCAGTAAATATTACAAAAAACAAGAACTATACATCCATTGAATGGTAGAAAATAATTCAAAAATGGTAACATAGTTTGAACTATCTAAAGATTAATTAAGCTTTATGGTTATACTACTCAACATATAAAGGTTTGGGACTAGAAGAATGCAAAAAATAAAATTTGAAAAATTACACAATGAAAGCTGAGAAGGAGAAATGTGAGAAAAAGATTCAGTTATACAGTAAAAGGATGTTTATAGAATTAGACAAAGGTTACAAAATAGCCAATGAGAAATAGAAGGTAAAAAAAAAAGGGAGGAAAAAGTGAAATAATATGGGGACTAAAAATGCAAAACCTTAAAAGGAACAAAGAATGGAAAAGAGAATAAAGAACTAAGAAAAAGAAGAAAGAAAGAAAATGAGTTTAAAAGTAGAGAAAAAAATCACCCTAATACCAAAACCAGAGAAAGATCCAACTAAAAAAGAAAATTACAGGCCAATCTCCCTAATGAATATAGACGCAAAAATCCTCAATAAAATACTGGCAAATAGAATACAGCAAGTTATCAGAAAGATTATACACCATGATCAAGTGGGATTCATCCCAGGAATGCAGGGATGGTTCAACATACGGAAATCAA